>JARHVA010004016.1:112500-167500 GCA_037957365.1 Torreya grandis | reverse complement strand
TTTTGGGACAATACCACATCAGGTAGATAAGAGTCTAGTGAGACCTTGTCCCCTAGTGTACTCTTGTACTCTCACTTACAATGGAATTTTTTTAAAATTGATACATTTAATAATGGATATCCCAACCTTTTCACAAGGTTAGATCATGAAAATAATCAAAATATTATTCTTAATAATAACATCAAAGCCTCTTAATTCATTACCTAGCAATCATCTATAAATCTAATTTCAAAATCATTATACGTTTAGAAAAAGAGCATCATTATGTTCAAGTATAATTCTTATACTTTATACAATCATAGGACAATATTAACAATATTTTTATTTCAGGTCAGGGGTATCCATTTTCAATCATTCTAATAAATATTCTAGTTGAGTTAATCACATATTTATTAGTTTCCCCAAAAGTGATAATTACATCAGCCTGAGGTCCACTTAGACTATGTAGGGAACACTCAATAAAAAATGGGTTTTATGAGGATAGCTTAGCTATATCCTAATTTCCCATTCCCCCCATTTTTATTTGATGTCTTCTATGTGTGATTTTTTAGGACTAGGACATCAATTTTATAGGTCTTTGGTGTGTCTCTTCACCCCCAACATAGAATCATAAAACCGTTATAATTATTTGCATGATCTCAAAATCAAAATTCTTATATATGATCAATTGGGAAAAATTAGTGCACGAAAATAGTGACACACTATGGCCTTTTCCTCCTAGTATATTCATGTTGGACTTTATCCTCTAAAGTTTTGATGTTTTTGGTAACATAACTTAGAGATTGATTTGATCAATTTCCATTCATGTCATAGTCTATATATCTATAGGTATAAATTGATGATAAACTAAGTACATAGTTATCCTTTTGCAATTCATTAAATAAGTCACTTTTCATTTTGTAATTTATTGTATTCTATTATGTCTTTGTGTACATTAGTCTATATAGTTTATTCTTAGTTAATTATTTAATTCTAATTAATTAAAGGGTAAACAATTGGTAAATAAATGTAAAATTTTGTCTTCCAACATATTGTGTTAATCCTTTATATATAAGGCTTTCCAGTGATTGATGAAGGTTTGGGTTGTTTTAAATTCCACTCATTTTCAGTTAATTAAATTGGCTAAGATTATTTAGATAACTTTATTGGTGTGAAATTCATGAGCCAATGTATTAACTAAGTCTTATAAACTAGAGATGGTGCTATAATTAAGCTAATTGTACCAATTTAGGGCATCACCTGAAAAGGTTTTGTCTAAAATTTTGGTAGACACAAATGTTTTTTTTAATTGATTCAATATTTATAAAGGTTTATAAAAACTTTAAAATAAAAACTAGGATCATTGGATCCATTATAGTTGATAATATGAGTAATACCAGCTATGTCTATGTTTACAATTTGAGGGACTAATGGTTTGTTTTGAAGATGATTAATTGATTTATTAATAAGTAGAGGTTGCATAATTATATTACCACATACATTTTGAATGGGTTGTGGGAATTTATAATTTTCACTCCCTATTTAGGTTGTTGAGGATAATTTTACAATTGTAAGGTTTTATTTTGAATTTGCATCATATGATTGGTATTACTAGTTTGAAAGGTAGCCATTTGATTCATGGATGGAAATAAGATTTGATGAGTACCAAGAGATTTTTGTATAAAAGAGGATGCTTGATATGCACTAGTGGTATAATTAATGTGAGTGTTAATATGGGAAATTTGGTTATAACTAATATAGAATATAAATACCATGTTACTATCAATATTAGGTGTAGATGAAATTTAGAGCTATATTGATTTGATTATGCAATTGTCTCAAAAAACCCAAAATCTCAAATTACCTAATATGAGAGATTATGGAAGAAAATAAATAATAATAATATGAATCTTACCAATTCCTTATTTATCCTATCCTCCCTCCAAGATATTTAAACAAACTTGTTGTATTTTTATTACAATTAGACTTAGAATTCTAGCATTATGATGGCTTGATTCAATGATTTGTATTTATAGATTATTTGATCAGCATGGATTCATTGATTCATTCATGGATTTTATATATTTTTTTTCCATGGAGGAGTGGATTGTATAAATAATCCAAGGGTAATAATATCAATGGATCTCATTCAAACTTGAGCCATGAGGATCAAGGGTGGAGGAATTTCTAATGAATTAAAAACTCCTTGATGTCCTCTAGAATAGAGACCTATAGAGAGAAGGGGCCATGTTAGAGGAGATTGTAGAATTGGATAATTATATAATATCCTTATGGATTAATTAGTATTAATTATAGGATTAGGATGGATGATTAGGGACTAGCAGTGTAAGAGAGCCTAGGAGTAGGCTAGTGTAGGTGTGTAATGTTGACCAAGTTTGACTTTAGGTTAAACTTAGACCCCTATAGGTAAAAAACTTAGTTTTTTAGACATTATAGGGGTATAAATATTTTTCATAGACTATATTATGGTTTAATTGATGTTATCTAATGTATTTCTATCCTTAATCATAGTTTAATAGGTTTATTTACCATTTTGAATAATTTAGTGGACTTTTAGGGGTCATAAATGCAAGTGGCATAGTTACCAAGGTGACCATGTGTCCTATTTTACTTAAAAACATCTATTATATTAGTTTAACTATCATTTTTATTTTAGTTATATTAGAATATTATAGGTTATCTAACTAAAATCCAAGAAACCAACTGAAAAAGGGAGAAAATGGCACTTGTACAACCCACGGGGAAGTGTGACATATGGTATAATATCATGGAATGCTTATTCACCTTCCTAATACTCATATAAACATTTTTTCTCTCTAGAAGTTCCATTTCAAATCCAAAACCATTCTACTCTTTTCTTGCTTTTCTAGACACATAGAAGTGACCTGTAGGTTTGTGCTTCGTACGAACAACTGAAGAGGTTTTAGGAAAATTTATTTTTATAGGTGATAGTACACTCAAAAAAAATAATTTCCATATCAATATTGAAATTATTCATTAAATTTTCTTTATGAATCATCCTTTACAAGTTGACTATACTTTTCTACTATTTATTTCATGCACCTATAGGTTTTGCTCCATTTTGGTCAAATCTATATGAATTAGTTGCTGATGTTTACTATATAAGATTTTGGATACCTCTTATATGGTATTAATTCTTATTTTCATGTTTCATAATTTTTTGATGAGCAAGTTAGTCCCTACTGTAGGAAGGTGCCACCATGTGTAGTCTAAATCAAATTTTTTCTTATTTAGAGAGTGTTATTTTCCTAAAGATATCAAATTTAGTTTTTAAATGATGTTACACAGGTCTCATGGTCATATGGATACCTCCTTCCATGTTTTGTTTTCACCATATCATCTTTTGGGTAGCTTGTAGCCTTGCCATATATTATAATCAACTCCATGTTTAACTTCACTTAAAGTCACATGTATGAGCTTATTCATGGATTTTTAATCATGGCATATCATTTATAAAAACCATTATAATATTTTGATATTTTATTTGATTTTAAATAAGAGAGAAGTGTGGTCACAAGCTCATTCACCATGCTAATAACTCATTCTAGAAACCCCTGCCTATTTTATTCTAGATATGTGCAAGTGGTTTTCACATTGAAGAACATGTGTTGGAACCTATTTAAAGGTTTGATTGGTTTAAATCATTAAATTTAAGTTTTAATTATATTTTATCTACCATGAGGCATTTTTTCCATCCTTATTGCTCCATTTTAGACACTCATTACCTATATATAGCTCAATACACACCTACAGGGCCTTTATTGACATCATGATGAGAGGGGAAAGATTGACATAGGTTTAAACATTATAATATTGATAAAGGTTCATTGGTAATTTTTTTGGAAACATGAGAATGATCATAACTCTACCCATTTCTCATACTGCTCATAACTTTACACTTGATGCCTGTACATGCTCATGACCACCTATAGGTGGTACCTCAGGACTATGAAGGATTTTGTATGGGATATTTGAGGCATGGTAAATAAATTTAAAATTTATATCATGTTAAGGAGTTATAAAACACTTTTATGAGGTATTGAAAGGACAAAATAAGGAGTAAGATAGGTTGTTTAGGATGAAAACTGAATTCTAGGAAAGTTTCCCCAAAAAGTCAAAATAAAGGTCCAAGGGGTTTTCATAGACCTATTTCAGCATGATTACAATGTGTTCCATGGAATATAAATAGGTGAATATGATATCCTATATTATGTAAAATGGATATGCCAAGAAAGGAGGTAAAAAAGTAAGTGGAAAGAGTTTATTTGAGGCCTCAAATATGCCTCCAAAAATATTAAAATCAAGCACTAACATCTATAGGTTTGAAGGCTTGAATGATCTTTAACACCCTAAAGAGAAACAATTAAAAACTCATCGATACAATGTTTAAATTATTTTAATGGTATAAAAATTGCATCAGGTAATGAAGAGGAGGTTGATGTATGGTCTTGTAAGCCCTATGACCACCTACAAGTGTCCTTCTAATGAGAAATAACCACCTACAATAGGGCACAATTTTAATGAAGGTAAAGTTTGGATTTGAATTTACTTAGGTAAAAAAATTAGGTTTTTATTTAAATTATAATGGTTTATGATGGATAAATGTGGTGTTTACACAAGCTCCATGAATTTTCCAAGTTAGGTATTTACTCTTCCTCCTAACCAAGTCATCAGTCTATACAGTGGTCTTACAACTCTTTACTCTAAAAATTAAGAATTCATAGAAATAAAGTTTTTTTTTGAGAATTAAATTATTCATAGGCATTTGTTTTAGCCATTAAACATGCTCATAAGGCCTAAACATCTTAGAGTTAGCATATAGGAATCATTCTTAGGTAGAAAGAAAAAGGTGCAAAAAATAGGCCTTTTTGGTGCATTTTGGGCTAGTAAAGTACCTAAATAAAAGAATAAATCTAAAAAAAAGGTTAAAAATTCTAATTATGACATTTAAAATATCCAAAAATATTCAATTTTCCTTGGGGATGAGGGATATACCTCACTATTTTGTCTCTGAGGTCAGCCAATCTAGGAAAATTAGGTTTTAGCAAAGCAAGCTTGTGAAATCAAAAAGGGATAAAGAAATTAATATAAGGTTTTGAAAACATATAGAATAATTTTTTTAGGTGTATTAAATAAAAATAGATGATATGGAATATTAGGTCAAGATCAAACCTCTTAATATGGCCAAAATACCCTTGCACACATTCCAACTAAATAAGCTTTCATTGGGCCTAGTTGGTGAATGAGTGAAAAAGAAGAAGAGGATTGATTGGGAAGTTGTGTGGTGATATTATAATCTTTAATTAAAATTTAAAATGAATAAAAAACCAAACCAACCGTTTAAAATAAATCCAAGTAGCCTAAGCTAGCTGAGTGTAGGTTAGGCCTATTAGGCCTTCAAGGGACCTAGAGCCAATTAGGGGTCCATCTTCATTTCCAAATCTTGGTGAGATATATATTTTATTGGGACATGTTATGGACATGTAGTTATACATATTTTATTTTTTATTATGCATAATAACCTATAAGAATGATACTTCTAGCTCAAAGAGAGTCCAAGCATGTAAGAAAGGTAGAAATAAGCTCGATGGGGTGACTTCAAGTGTTCATATCTCCTCCAGGAGTTTTAATGGGAACAAAAAGGTTTTTTATGGGTTATTAGGGTTCCTCAAAATCAAGTTTGTGACATTTTTTTGGCAAGATCAATGTTAGAATTTCATGAATAATGTTTAAGATAAAAGAATGCCTAAAACACTACTAAACTCTCAATCAAGACCTGATGGATAAAAAATATTTTAGAGCTATTGATATGACATATGTTTACCATGAAAACTATTTAAACTTATATATGACTCATTTAGTCTTCCTCACATGCTTTTTATCTATACGTATTTTTATTGATAGGGGGTAGAATAGAGTTTTTTTGACCATTTTATTTGTTTTGTAGGTGTTAGAAGATGTTTGAAGATGAAATAAAGTTTAAGAGTAATATATGGACTTGTCATAACTCCATATTTTAATTTTATTCCAAGGAAAAACTCCTAAGTGTTCAAACTAGAGATCTCATCTTAGCCAATCAAAACTAGCATAGTGAACATAAGGGTGAGAAGTGTGAAAACCTTAAGTGGATGTCCTTTTAAGGTTCACTTTATTAGTATAAGGAAATTTAAGGTATTTAAAAGTGTTACATCCACTCCATACCATGGATTTTCATTAAAAATTGATGATAATTTTGAGGCCATGTGTAAGGGGTGATAGAAAATAGTAGTTTTTAGACTTCAAGTAATGATGGATTCCTTCCATGAGTTTCTAGATGATTAGGATTAAACCAATGCATGGAGAGGAATGCATGATATCCTTCCATCTCATCCCAATAATTATACATATTCCTAGTTAGTTTTGGGTTGTTCAAATAGGTCTAAATTATGAAGGAAGTTTTTTAAGCCAAGACAAGGAGTTTTATGACATGTTTCAAAAGTTTCATGACTTGTATGGACACTTTGGCCTATTTAAATTGTACTTTTAATTTCACCCTTATTTATCATGAATTTTTAATTTTATCACATTTAAAAGTGTCCAAGTGACCTTTAAACTTCCATTATCTTGATCTTCTCCCAAAGGCTATAAATATTGACTCTTTTGGTTCTTTTTGGCAACCTCGATTGGTTGATGATGAAACCCTAGCCAATTTTGTACTTGAATGCCTATTTAAGTAATAAAATAAGTGAATTTTCCTACTTACATGTTTTACAATTGAGTTTTATTACAATATTTTGCATCTTGTCTAGTAGAAGATGATATTTTCTAGCATGTTATCCTTGATTATTCACCAAGTGTGTAGAAAAGTAATTGTTATATGTCTCTGTTAGTGTTCTCTTTCAAGTGTATAGGTGTATTATAAGTATTTAATGACTATATTATCCTAATGAATCATTCATCACACTCCTAAGTATCAAAATACCTTTTTTAACCTAGATTATGAAACATTGATGTAACACTATCTTGTGTTGTGAGTTTTATGTAAGGAAAGCTTTGTTTTACTCTAAGTAGTATATGTTCAATAAATATAAGGAAACTAAATATTGTTTCATCACCTTTTATTTTTATTATTTTGTCTTCTTAACCCTTTTCATACCAAGTTGATAAATAGGATACTATTTCAAAGAGTGCATCAAGTGAACTAACCCTTCTAGAGATTGATCTGGATAAATTGTTACCCATAGCAAGAGAGATGTTTCCATTGTACCACTTGGATGAGAAAAGCTAGGCATCTTCTCAAGGGGTGAAAATATAAGTGAAAATATGTAGGTTTGTCATGGAATTTAAAATTCCCAAATAATAGATAAATGGGATTAGGATAATATAATGGGGATTTAAGAAAGGTAATTGATTGTTAGGGATAATAGTAAGGTTAATAAATGAAAAAAAATTGAAGGGGGATATTAGACAAATTAATATAAGGGGTCTAATTAAATGAGATGAATAGAACTAGTGATGATTAATATTAATATTGTTGATAATAAAGGAATTGAGAGAATTTAAGTGTATATATTTTGCCCCTCTTTGAAAGGGAATTATAAGTGGGTGAAGTATAAGGAACAATGGTATTTCAAATAGAGACCATTTCATGGATGATGTTAGTAGATATGATGCCCCCTCAAGGGGACATGCAAAGGAGAATGAGACATATGCCAAATCAAAAGAGTAAATTAAGGGTGGGATACAATAAATAGATGAGGGGATGGGGTGTGAGATGTGATATAGATGAGGAAGAAGATGAATTCAACCTAAGTAGTGAGATACAAAGCGATGATGCCCTAGGAAAATACATATACATAGGGAGTAGAAATTATTATGTCATGGTTGTTGGCACATCCAAAGTGGGAATCAATGATAACATGATGATGATAAGATAAAATGCCTCAAGATTGAGATGTATTCCAAGTAAATATGCATGAAAGGGAGAGTTATAGGCCAAGATAGCATTGATTTGATGAGATGAATGATGATCATATCTCAAAGCTAAAGTCTAGTGATATTAAAATGGATATGGAAGAGAATAAATGATATGATTGAGTGACCAAGATATGAAGGGGAAGAACTAGTTAGTGTGATTCATCAAATCAATGAGACATAATGTGATGATATCCCTAGTAAGGACACATGATAGGGAGCAAGAGATGATAATAAAGTTATGGTTCTAGTCATGCCCTAATCAAGGGAATAAACCATAAAAATTAAATTAATGATTTATGAGATAAAATATTGATGTTTTGATTCATTGGGCCTAATCAATAGGTATGGGCAATTGAAAAAAATATGAACCAAATGATTGCAGTGATGGATCAATAGAGTTATATATTGATGATTGATATTATAGCTCAAGGATTTGATAAATATAGGACTTGATAATGACAAAATAAAGTATGTAAAAAGATAGATGTGATGATAAAGGATTACTAAAGAGGAGGGAGTGGTTGAGCTAACCTTAGGCACATTAGGTAACCAAATACTACATACATAGTTTGATAAGACCTCAAGCCAATATATTTCAAATTAGATGATAGATGACAAGATAAAATAGAGGATGATGGTGATGATGGATGTTAGAAATGTTATTTTTTAGATAGATGATGTGATTTAGATGTTAGACATGAAGATAGAGAACTACATGGGAGATGATATATTAGATGTAAATTAGTAAAGAGATGATAGATGATTATTTATAAGATATATACATGATGATAAATGGATTGGAGGAATGAGTGGATATTAGACCAGTGAATTGGGATGATGAAAGTGTTATGGGATAAAGATGATTATATTATTAGGATAAAGGATGAGTGTGTGGGTGATCAAGCCATCATTTATATAATAAATCTCATCATAGTCTAAGCAATCCAATAGATATAGCACTAGATAGTTTTCTTCTTGATATAATAATGACTAAGAGGGAATTATGCCAAATTGAATGGGTAAATGGTGAAATATACATCATCAAGGGTACTTATAAGCATTATTATAGCTTTGGTGACCTCATAGCATACTCATTCATTGACCAATAGACAAAAAGAGACACGATGTAACACAAACTCAAAAGACAAAGATAATCAAATATTTACATGAGAAAAGACATGAAAATAAGTCAACCAAAAAGAAAATACAAGTAACACACACAAGTACCTACATGCATTGTCATTGTGTCTTGTCTATGTGTCCTAATGAGAGTCATTGAGATGATGGATCAAGTGATGAGTTAGATGAAGTGGGTCATGATAATGATGATGTGATTTTGGATTAAGGATAGGAACATGGATAATTTATGGACTTGGAATACATAAGTGACTTGGATGAATATTAGTAGGGTATGGATTTTGGTTAGGAAATTTTACTTAAAGTGGACTAGGGACTTGGATTATGATAAGAATTGGATAAATATTAGATAAGGGACTATGATTAGGATATCAGACAAGATGATTAGGATGTTAGGATAAGGAAAGATGAAAATATAATAAGACCATGAGGACATAAGAAAAGGTAGTATGATAATGATATGGATAATTTGAGGAAATAGGACAAGACTAGGATACTCATTACATATGATAAGACAACACAAACTAAGACAATAGATATGTTTTTGGGATTTTGTGGATTTTATATTTTTTTATATTTTGACATATTTCAATTTTTTTTTGTCTTTCATCAAATATGTATGTACACTATATAAATTAGGTTGTTATTAAAGGGAATACCAAGCCTAAACACCAAGATAAGAATGGATGGATGAAATAAGGGATGGGATGACAAAAGGGTGAGGATGATGGTGAAAAGGGGTGGATGACATCACCATACAAGAACCAAATATCTATTGACCTGAGTGTTCATTAGAGGATATACCAAGATGATTCTATAACATTTGTCAAGACATCTTCCCATCCCTTATGAAGGTCAAGATGGGAAGGAAGGATGGACATAATTAGAGGTAGGATATGATGGCAGATGATGGGTAAGAATAATGGACAAAGGGATATGATAGATAAGGATTACATGGGTGGGTTTTATGGATGAAATGGACGGATTGGATTTCCCCCCAAATGTTGAGGTTTAATGAAAATAATATATTATTTTACTATGATGCCAAAAATTGGTTTTCATCATGGTACTTTATCAAGGAACTAGAAGACTAGTTTTCACTATTAGATGAATGATTTTTATTTTATTTTTAATTTTGTAGATGTCATCTCAATTTATTAGATATGAGAATGAGATCTAGTAATGTTGACACTAGATAGTTCTTTAGCCCACACCTATTCTTGAGATATGTGATGTTAGGACCATATTGTCACCATTAGATATATTGATGTCCATTTGGCCTTCATTGATTCTCAATTGTGACCCCTCTATATATCTATATCAGGTGTCTTCATCACCCCTATAAGAGGCAATTCTATTTGGGAAGGTGATGGGAGGTATGGATTATATTATATTTTGATGTTGATAAGGGTGTATTGGACTTGAATGGAGAATAAGATCATGATAAGATGGTGTGATGGGTGATTGGGGATTAAGGCTAGCATTCTAAAATGTCATTGAAGATATTAGACATTCCACATTTGATTGGCGTCATGTGATAAAATACTTTAAGATATCTAAGACACTTTGACTTTGTAGTTCAACATTGATCCAATTATTTGAAGGACTATTATTCGTACTAATAGTACTTTTATCATCATTTTGATATTTTGATTTTGTATTTTGATTTTGACTACCCCCTATTGCCTAATTTTGGGATTCACTACAGGTGAATGATATTTGATTTTGATGATCCCTTAGTGACTAACATTGGACTGCACTAGGGAAATATGGTTGTTGATTATGCTAATGATTGTAATTTTCTTGATTTTGACTTGTTAGATCAAAGGTGATTTGATAATTATGATTGAATTTTTAAATATGGTCTTGGACCTTTGTATTTTTGGTACATGTTATATTACTTAGGGAATATTTTAATGATGTGTGTTCATGTTCATCCCTATGCAAGGAGATTATTAAATGATCATTGATAGGAAGAAAGGTGTATATGATGGATGAAGGTAGGGGAGATGGTATGATGATGTTAATGAGGGGTGATAAGGTAGCATGGTCTTCATTGGGGTTCCTAAGATACCCAGGTTAGACACCAAAGAAAATATCTTCAAGATCAATAAAAGGGTCACTAAGAATCTCTATAAGACATGAATCTAATGTAAGATCATATCCACTTTGAATATATTGGATAGATAAATATTGTAAGAACTTTATTATGATTTCATCATCCTAATTAGGATTAAAATATATGCCTGGTGATTAATTATCATCTAAATTAGAAGTATCTTCAAAAAGGAAGGCATAATCATCATTTTCTATAATATTTAAGAGGGATGATGTTTCTATTATTTCATATGATCCTAATACTAATACCACTTTTATGGACTCCGATGCTAAATATAATATATGGGATGTAATTCTATTAGTGTAATATTCATTATCCACAATTGAACTCTCAACATAGGGTTTTTGATATGGTGGATGAGGGGGAGATGATGGAGGAATAATGCATTCAACAAAGTTAGGCCCATATAAGGAGTCATGAGGATTAGGTTCATGAAGAATAGACTCATTTTCAATGGAGGATTTGTTAAATATGGGGGGAACATGGAAGATGGATGTGGTGTCATGAACTTGGCTTGAAGAGGGAAGGGATTGATCATGATTAGGAACAAAATATTAGAATACCTCTTTTTTTTCACCCATGGATATAGACTCATATAATTCATTCTCAATTTATATGTCACCAAGATCAATGAGGTCTTGGACATAGTTTTAGAAACTAAGACATTGATTATTGGTATGCCCCCAAGTTTAGTGATATGCACAGTAATGGTTAAATTTATACCATGAGGTCTTAGGCTTGGTAGGATTAATATGTCATATGGGTGGATAGACCATAATTTTAGTGGTAAAAAGATATTGGAAGGGGGATTCTAAGGATATAGGAAGAGGAGTATAGGGTCTCTCTTCACTTCTTAACTTAGATGTAGAAACATTGGACTTTTGATTAGATGTTTGTTGGCATTACTAGGTTGGTGGATTAGTAATAGATGATGTAGATAGGAATTGATTCCCTTTAATAGTAGAGGAAATGGTAGATGATTGGTTGTGACAAGTGTATGGAGGATTGGAATGGGACTCATGTAGATGAGTCCAACCTGGAGGTAAGGTTTGAATGATGGGGTTAAATTCTATAAGACATGTAGTGCTCAACCTAAGGAGGTATGAAATGAACATATCCCTATTGGTTATGAGACATTTTTCAAGTAGGGTATTTAACAAGACTATTTTGGATTCCATGGATAATTATGGGAGAAAGTATGTATGATGTGGTTCACTAACCCCAATTGGTAGGGGGGGATTGAACGGAAAAAAATGGATGAATATGAGATTTGTGGAGAAAATTTGGATAAAGGCCTTCCTTAGTCCAATTGCAAGTTTGATTATGATGTCAGATGGGATAAGACAATATCAAGTGGACCAAATTAGGAAATGAGATAGGATTTTGATGATTGGGATTGGATTTAACTAAGTGAGCTACAATAATATCTAAGACTTAGTGATGTTGGGCTAGACTAGCTCGAGAGACTAATTTTGACTAGAATTTAAAGGATGAAGGCTAGCTCAAGATTAAGATGATAGATCAAATAGGATTAGATGATTTGATTTTAAATATTGTGATTATGATTCAAACTTGATTAGACATAATCAAGGCAATGATGAGGACCCTAATATGACAAGATTTGTTTGTCAATGCGGATGAGGACTAATATATGACTAAAAACTTGATGGGATGACTAGTATAGACAAGGGGATGGGTTGGGTTAGACTGTGATTTTTATTAGTATTACAAGGTGACTAGGAAAGATAAAATAAATATAAATGATTAGTTATGGATAAAGTGGGCTTATGAAAAGATGTGGATGACAAGATGTGATAAGCAGGTGATGTGGATGGATGAGACTAGACTATGAGGTGATCAAGATTGGATGTAAATAAGGTGGAATAAGTGATAAACATGATGTTAGGGATGATTAATGTTAAGGATAAGTGATGAATATGAGTTTGTAATATAATAAGATGTGATGGAAGGATGACAAGACTTGATTATGCAAGTGATGGGGGTATGACCAATGATTGGTGAGATTAGAATATGATGTGACTAGTTTTTAAAATGATGTATAAAAAAAGTAAAAGAGGATGATATGTTGATAAAATAAGGATATACAAGATGAAAATATGTAAATACATAGATAGGTGTATATAAGTTTGGGTAAAAGGCTGACTTGGATAACAAACAACACTGGTCTAACATAACACTCACCAAATCAAGTAGACCATAAACCTACGATTATTAAACTTAATGGTGTGTAACCCAATGACTAAACCATATAATAGCTTCATAGGAGAGGTTCTAGATTGATGACACATTATGTAATCTACCAAACCCTCTCAACCCTATCTACATATAATAGTCACTTGGGAGTTGATGCTAACTTTAGTAATAAGTCACTTTTTATGGCTACAAGGTCTTAAGATAGGATGAATGGGATCTCTAGGGGTGTCTTTAATATATTATAGGTATGGTGGGTTCTAAATCCAAATGGGTTGTTGTATAATTCATGGTTTATATAATTAAATCTTCCCCTTTATAGATGACTTGTATGGAGCCGACTACTTAGCCTAACAATAGTTATCCCTGATATATATACCCTGTCAGAATACAAAGTGTGGATTAGTGTGTTGTGTTGAAATCCATGGTCACTATCCCCTTAAAACTGTGGCAAGTACATAGGTATCAATTCCATGTCACATTTCTACTAGAAAAAGCATGGGAGGGTTTATTAGTAATTTTTGATCCTCCAAGAATTGTCATAAGGATGCAAGGAGGAGAATATACACCACCATAGCCCTCAAGTGATAGATAAGTAGACAAAAAAATAAATTAATTAACCAATTAATTAGATGTGAGATATATACAAGTTATAATAATGTAAAATAATATACAACACAATTAAATCAAGATAACTAAAATGATTAAAATTCTTAGACAAAATGAGTTTCAATATGCCAGAATGTCTTTAATAGGTGGCCTAAAGGAAAATGATTAGTATTTTTAGTTGGAAATCATGGAAGGGAAACCTACAAGTAAAAAGAAATAGTATTTTTGATTGAAAATCTTGAGGTGTAAATTGAAAGATAAGATAAGATTTTAGACAAAGACAAAATGGATAATAGATTCACCCCTATAAGATACACAATGTTATTCATATTAGGCCTTAATAAAATTGATTAACATTTTTTATATTTGGCTCTATAACTTCTTTGGGTGAGGGGGCCATGAAACAAGGGTCTGGGGGTGGGATCCCACAGTAGGATCAAGGGCCAACACCCTTTACAATATTAATGGAAATCACCTATTGTGGGTTTTAGGGGTATCACCCCAAGCATGTTCCCTATCATGGTATAGGGTAGGGTTGAGGGGAAATGCCCCTGATACCAAAGGAGATTTAGGCATTGTATGATGCTTGAAATTACCTAAAATAAGAATAAATGAAGGCAAAAATACGTGCAAAAATGCAATTATAGAAGACAAAACCATAGATACACAGTCAAATTAATGTAATACCACAACCATAAAGTGTAATATCTCAAATTTTCTACAATATCATGATTGTAAAGTTGTAATTTTGTATAAAGTAGCTAATCTCTAGTGGTTACCACATGGTTTTACACAAAATCATGAGTGGTTAGGCAATATCACATTTTTTTATAACAAAACCATGATTTCATAATCAATGATATTGTAATGGGAAGACAAAAAATAGACTTTGGACTTATAATTATTCAGAAAACCAAATTGACTAAAATTCAAGATGATATTGATATTTACATAACAAAAAAAAGCATGAACAAGTCTAGTGAGTTACTTATATGGTTTTTTGGTTTCATAATAGCTAATTAAAAAGGGGATTTAAGGTTATTTTAGCTAATCTAGGACAAGGTACCCCTATTTCCTAAAAAAATACACAAGTAGACAAGTTTTTTTATTTAATCCCACTAACATATTTTAGATATAAACACAAAATTGCTACTTTAAGAGCAATATCACTATTTTCAAGATAAAAATTTGATTATGAAGTGGTGGTTTTAATAATTGAGGAGGTGATCTAAGGCTAATATATCATACTTCCCTTCACATAGAGTAAAATGTTTTATACCCCCTAAAAGATAGAATAGTTGATAAAAACTTGTAAATGATGAAAAATTAAACAAAAATTAACTATATTTGGTTATACAAAATACCCTACAAAATTACAAGTTAAATGATAAAATAGTAGATTTATACAAAAATCATTAATTACAAATTAGAGATTAAAAAATATCCAAAAAACTATGAAAATGTAAATTATTAATGGTTAAGACGATATCATTTAATTTTAGGCAAAATAATGACTTTATAGACAAAATCATGACTTACAATGTTGTAATTTTTTGGAAAAGTTGAAACATGTAAAAAGTGTTAGCCACTAGTGGTTAAGTTTTGTTAGTTAGTGTAAACCCACAACTCTTGAGGATAATACTTCAACTACAAATCAATGGTTTTACATAATAAAACTACAATTTATCTGGGCATGACAATTTGGCAAAATCTAGCACTTGTTCATCAACCAGTCATTCTTCCAAGCTACCAAAACACATATAAGATGCAAATAGGTTAAATTGAGAGGGATGGTCTCACTATGGTCACCAAAATATAGGTGAAATTTTTAGATATATGTATTTGATTATGTAATTATCTCAAAACACCCAAAATTTTAAACTAATTATAAAGAGAGATTATGGAATCAAATCAAAAAAATAATATGAATCCTACCAATTCCTTGTTTTCCTATTCTCCCTCTAATATCTTCAAAGTAACTTGTTTAAATTTTTATTACAATTAGAATTAGAATTATAGCATTATGATGGCTTGATTCATTGATTTAGATTTATATATTGTTTTATGCGCATGGATTCATGGATTTGCTAGATAACTTGGTCATGGAGGAGTGGCTTGTATAAATAATATAAGGGGAGGAATATTAATGGATCTCATTCAGACTTGAGCCACAAGGATCAAGGGTGGAGTAATTTCCAAGGAATTAAAAATTCCTTGGAAGCCTCTAGAGAGAAGAGGCCAAGTTATAGGAGGTTTTAGAATTGGAGAATTTTAGAATATCCTTTAGAGTTAATTAGGATTAGGTAGGCGATTAGGATGGATGATTAGGGACTAGGGGTATAGGAGAGCTTAGGAGTAGGCTAGTGTAGGTAGGTAGGTGGGTCATGGGAATTTAAAATTCTCAAATAATAGATAAGTGGGATTATGATAAGATAATGGGGATTTAAGAAAACTAATTGATTGGTAGGGATAATAATAAGGTTAATAGATGAAAAAAATGAAGGGGGATATTAGAAAAATTAATGAAAGGGGTGGAATTAAGTGAGTTGAGAAAAATTAGTGTCAAATAATAGTACTATTACTGACAATAAATGAAGTGAATGAATTTAATAGTATATAGTAGGTATGGTGGGGAAATAAAGGAAACGAGAGTTAATTTAATGATTTACCCTAAATTTGGTAGAAATTTAGGCATAGGGAAAGGATGAACCTTCACATCGGTTAGAATCATGAGATGATATACCACTATAGGGTCCCTTCCCCTATGCTTAAGATGTTTAATAATGTAGATGAAACTTAGGGAGTATACTCAATATCTCACTCATCTTATATAATATGTATGTGTGGAAGATAAATTATTGGATCTATGGATTTAAATTTTTTAAGTGACTCATAGATTGTAGTTGTAGTGGTCACATGACAATTTCTTGTGTCTTGATTTTTTATAGTAGTATAACGGAATCAAGATCTAGACATTTTTGGGAACTAGTCAACTCATCATATCTTATTAGGTTCTCTATTAAAAATAAAAAAATATGTATTGCATGATGGAAAAGAAGGGATTTAATTGAACTGGGATGGTTGATATAGTTAAATTTTAGGAAACATATTATATCAACCAAGCTGGTGTAGTCATAAATTGAGATAGGGAAAATCAAAATATATCAAGTTGGTTGATGAAATTAGAAGAGAATAAGCTACATTACATATATTATATTGGGTTGATAAATGTGATCTAATAATAATAAATGAAGACTTATCAATTAAGATGATCTAATTAAATATGTAGAATTTAAGTATAATAGATTATATCAGTCTAGTCGATGCAGTCGGGTAGGAATAAGCTAAGTTAAATAAACTATGTCAAGATATGTAATATAATCAAGTAGACAAAAATAACAAATTATAATCTAGGCAATGTAATTAGGTATAAATAAACTAGAAATGATAGACTGTATCAAGATGGTCAATGAAGTCAAGCAAGTAAAAGTATATAATGTTGAGATAGATGGTATAATTAGGTAATAAGAATATAGATATAAAAGGACTATATCAAGTTTAAATATACAATTATGTTGAAAGGACGAACACATATAATGGTGTTGGTCAATACAATTATCTAAAAGATGTCAATTAATGAGACTGGATTGGGATGACTAATGTAGTTAGGGAGACACACACAAAGAACTATATTGGACTAGTTTATGTAGTTTGGATACATAGATAACTCTATTGGGTTGGTTGATTCAATTATAACACATAACATACGATGATATTGAGATGGCTAATATAGTCTACAACATAATAAGTAATTTAGATATAAAATTAAATCTAGCTTTTTGAAAATAAGATTAGGTAAATGTATTAAAAGGATTTTATTTACAGTGTAGGATCTCTAATATACATACTCTCTCATTGATTAGTATCATCCAATGTTTTAGAGTACTAATTACATATTCTAAACCATGCCTATAGCCCATTAACCCTAGTATCAAGTCTATAATGAGAGTAACTTTCCTGTGTGATATATTCCTCTTGGGTGCACCATAAAATCAAAAAAATGGTTGGTTTCCTAAGTTCAATAAAAAATTAATCCTAGGAATTTTAGATATAATACGAGGTACATGGAAAATAAATTATATGTGTAGTGTTGTACTATAGATATGAGTATTAGGGCAACCCCCTCATGCCATGAACACCATATAGCCTTCATTAGTGGTCACTAAGTACTTTTAAATTTCTTTGAACATAGTTTATAGGGAAAACCAAATAAATATAAAATAAAGTTCAAAAACTAATTTGAAGCATTATGTGAATTGAAATAAACAAGCATACAATGGTTTAAATTAGGGTGATAGGTTAAAAACTAAATTATGTTAAAATGAAACCCACAAAATTATATCAAGCTAGTTGATTGGTTAAAACATATAACAACATTATATCAGGTTGGTTGATATAGTATGTGCAAACCCAGTGTGGGATTGATCTAGTTAATTCTACTTACAAACAAGGAGGAAACTATATCAAGATGGCTGATGTAGTTTATAAAAAACAAAACTGAGACATAACCATATAGATTTGGTTGATATAATTGGATGAAGGATAAAAATGATAAATAAAAGTATCATGTTAGATGATATAGTTAGTTTAAAATATGAAGATAATGGTGTTGCTCATGTCAGGTCCAACAAAATATAGGCACAATCTAGGATTAACCTACAAATATATTATATGTAAAGATCTAGAATCAGAGAAGATTAATCTATTAGGAATGGTAACAAAAATTGCATGAAGCCAATATCTAAAAACTAATCAACAAGAACATCATGACTATAGATCCATATAAATTAAATTCAACCTAAATTAAATCAAACGATTATTCATAATATGAGATAATGAGATGCTAGTATAAATGTAAGCAGTTTCTTATATAGGCAAGGTAAAATATTAAACTCGCTAAACTAACAAATGTGGGATAAATCCTCATAAAAGATAAACCCAATAAAATACAAAATATCTAGCTATGACACTAAAAAACATGACTAAACACATGAAATAAATATTCTAACACCCCCCTCAAGTGAAGCTATGGGATAACAAAAGCCACAATAAATAGTGGTATTTCCATAAAATGAGTCCCAACAACAAGGCTTGATAAGCTACTCATGTACAATATATATCCATGAAATGAATAAGGAAGATGTCCTCATAAAATCTCAGGCCAAGGAAAACTACCATTGATATTGAATCTATTGATACTCTGAGTTAGAATCATAAGATGACTAGTGTCAATGTTGATATCCTTGGCTTGAAGATTGTAGAATATCCATCTGCATTAAATAATGTTTCTTATTTTTACCAAAGGAATAACATGTATGGTGTACTAAAATTCTTTCCATTTTAGAATGGAATATAAAGGAGGCAATAATAAAAATATCTCTAAATCATGTCCAAAGCTGAAGGGTGGCATGGGTTTGGTAAGATCATACACAAGAATTGGATGTAATGCCATGAAAATGAATCGATCAAAAGAAATACATGAAACATTCTCTGAAAGAATTTCCATGGGAAGTGGATCATAATGATAAATAAGTATACTCTCACTAAAAATTATAGAGTCCTATCAAGGGCTAATATGTTTTGGCTCAACATCCTACATAGGAATAAAGGGAAGTTTTACAAATAGACATCTCAAATTTGGCATAAATTCATCCCATATAGGTGGAATGATAAAAAAAGAGAAATGTCCATTAAGAATGTGTCATCAAAAGAAACTATATTAGGAAAAGAGAGTACATCATTAGAAGATAAAACCCTAATGATATGAGGAGATGGAGATGGAAAATCATCATCCATATCACCATAAAATTATAAACTTACTAATAGGAGAGAAAAGAAGTGGAATTTAAGGAAGTGGCATAAAAGAGGGTGAAAAATACCTAGAAGACTCAGTATCCTTATCTAATAAGGCTAAAATACCATTCCAAGCTCCCTTTGGTGATGTGGAGTCCATAATATGAATGTGAAATCTATCTGAAATATTAAGGCAAATCAAATGAAGATACTTATCTTGCATAGATGCAATATAGGCAATATCTTCCTCAATAGTGAAGTTAGTAAGGTTGCCAAGTACCAATCTCTAAATTATTTTTAGTTAAAGGTGTATCTTCATTTTGATCTTTCAAATGGCATAATTTGAGGTGTTAAGGGTCTCCATTATTAAAATACAAGGAAGAATTTGGGAAGAAGAAATAATAATCACCCCCAAAGAATAAATTTCAATTCAAATGACAATGAACAAATAAATCCCACCCGCACACCCACCCCACTCGCCCCCGCCCAAAAAAAAAGTGTAAGCCCCCCTAGAAGCATGTATTATAAGAACCCTCCAATTTGGCACTTTATAAAATAGTGCATTATTACAATATATAGAGAATAAAAAAACATGCACTTTAAAAATATATATATATATATATAGCTGAAATCTGAGTTATGGTTCAAAATTTATAAACATTTTGATTTCCCATAAGAATGGGTCAAAATAATTAAAAAACACTACAAATTTAAATTTGTGACCAAAAAGGAAATAAACATAGTTGTCTAACCACTCATTGGAAATGAAATTTCACCATGGACTTAAAATAGTCAACCAAAGGGAAAAATAATCTTTTTGGTTACCTTAATATGTATGCAAGAGAGTTTTACTTATTTTTTAAAAAAATATAGCTTAATAAATATAAATAATTAATTTCCAACTGTGTTTGAGAGAATAAATTGAGGATAAATGTGGTATTTTTTTTATTTTAGCATAGAGAGGTGATATCTATGTCATAAAAACAAACCAACCCCTCAATATTTCACTGTAATCTAAAATGAAAATTTTTAGTATATAAGATAAAAAAGGAGTATGGCATCTTAGTCCAAATTGGTAGCTAGAAAAAAAGTTTTAATGATGCCTTTTTTGATGGAGATATAATCCAATTAGGCCACCTCACAAGCTCAAACATGCAATGCCTCCTTTCAATGCTTCAGCAACATATTAGAATGAGAAAAAAAAGATGCCACAGTAAAAGTTCTATCATAGAAAAAAGGTGTAGGCCAATTCAATGTAGTCTCTTCCTTATTCCAACATAGTAGAAAACTCCTTTTAATGTAGCATAAAAGGTGTATATTCCAACACCCCACCAAATATAGAGCAAAAAATGATCCAAAACTGTAATGCAAATATGGAGTTTTCAGTGTTAATCTCTCCTTACATGGAAAAAATGCCTCCTTCCTCTTTGTCAATGCATTTTCTCCTCTGGCTAATTCTTGCTCTCTCTTCCTTCTCTCCATGTAGAAGATCAAAAATTGTTAATTCCACCTTTATAGATCTACTAATCAATATAAAACTCTAAAGATCCTCTTCTACACCTCAAAATTCCTATCACAGATCTAAATCAGATCTTCCATAATCAAAGGCTTGAAATTAAGACCTTCAAAATCTTTGAAAAGTGTTAAATAAATTGGCACTAAAAACATCAAAAAAGATCTCCTCACACCTCTTCAAGTTGTAGATCCAACACTAGAAGATTCTAAAAACTTAAAAGCTTAATGGATGGCTAAAACCTGTCAAGGATTTGGTATCATGTTAGGAATGGTAAAACATTCCATGAAGGCAAGATATTAAGAGTTATCAATAAGAACATAAAAAATATAGCTACAGATAAATGAAATAGAACACAAAGTAAATCAAATGACTATTCAAAAAATGAGATAATGATATGTTAGTACAAAGGTAAGCACTTGATTATATAGGCAAGGTGAAATACTAAACTAGCTAAACTAACAAATGTGGGATAAATCCTCATATTGGATAAACCCACTACAAGACAAAATATATATCTAAGACACTATAAAACATGATTAAACATATGAAATAAATATTATAACATAATAAATAGATCTCATGATACTTAATGTTTGGGTAGTGGCCTATAGATTTGTAGAACTAGAAAAAGGGACACTTATATCACCAATTCCAAAGGAAAGGGCTCTAAATACTTTAAGTATATGACATAATGATACATATATAGCTATATGTTTATGTAAATAATATATTACAACTAAAAAATGTAAGTAAATGGAATTAAAAAAGTGGGGAAAGGTTATAAATGATAAATAAGTGTAAGGTACTATAGTTAAAAAATGGGGGTCTATGACACTTAAAATGGAATATGAAGTCTAAGAAATCCTATAACCATACTAGGTATAAATGTATATAAAACCTATAAAAGGATACACAAACATTCATTCAATAAGAAATAAATAACATCTAATGAAATAAATGAAAGATCATAAAGTTATAAATACTTACCTTGGAGTGGACCCGTCAAGCCATAATCTTCCCCTTCAACCTTGATGATTTGAAATATATTATTTTGTTTGTGAATTTTTCAAATGGTTGGTAGTATACCTAAGAATATGTTAGTGTAGGCTTTTTCCCACTATGTGGTTTTACCTACATGATCTAGTTAACTTACTTAAGTTAATAATATGTCATTAAGGAAAATGCACTTTATGTCATTTTTGGTGAACTAATTCCTCGCTATATAATGTATATTCCTATGTGATTTTTGGTTAATGAATGAATGATGCTAATATAGTGTTTTTGTTGTGAAGATAAGATTATTCCATTTCTTAGTTGTTCTTTACATTTCACTACTCCATATAGGTTCATATTCATGCATTCAATTCTATCTAATATGATCCTTAATTTTGGCCTACTTTGACATGGTATCAGAGCATTTATAGTAGATTAATTCCATTGATTATATTGTGAGATCTAGATTTTTATCTTATTTGGTAAAAAAAATTTATTTAATCTTTCTATAGTTTGGTGGGGTTTCCAAAAAAATAATGAAAATATACATATCCAGAGTCTCTATGTGAAAAATAGATAGTTTCATTGAATTTAGAAGGTTGTAAAACCCAAAGAATGGCTATAAACATGACCTAGTTTTGTGATAGTCAGTTTTCAATCATTATTAAAGGAATTCAAGGCCATTTTTTAAATTATGTAAAAATACATACATATAGTAAAATTAAGGAAAAACCATTTTTGGATTTTTTGGGTTCATCAAGAAACCAAGTGTGTCTTTATCATATTTTGGAGGATCCATATAAAATCACAAATTTTGAAGTTTCTTCAACTTAGTGAAATTTTTAATCCTTATAGGTAGTTTTGATAGTTAAGAGACTTTTCATGATGGAAAGATAAGTCAAAGTAAACATTGTTAACCTTTGGTAGAATTCAATATATTTTGACCCATCAGTGAACATTTTGAGGTTGACAAACATTTGTCCCTGATCAAGTACATATTAGGTTCTAACCCCTACTCAAACACCTATAAGGCTCTCATATTCATGCATTTCTCAGATACTAGCCCCTACATAGGAACAATATGGGATATACCCCTTTCTTGGACATGCTATAGACTCTACCTAATGCCAAACATGCCTTGGGTTCCACCTAGTGTTAAAATACACCATGGGATCCACCACCTACTTGAACATGCCCTAATTTCTACCCACCTTCTCCTTATTTATTGTGTCACTCTTAAACATTCAAGAGACCATCAAATTTGATTGAGTGGAAAGTGGTGTTATTAATTTGAAAATTGGAACCAATTTTTGGTTGAAAACACTCCCACATCAATCAAATCAATCAAAATGGGGAGGGGGAGCACCCATTTTAGGTTTTACCCTTTGGTCATATGGGAGTTAAGCCACTAGTCATTTCAAACTCAAAAGTGCTAAACATTTGAAACAAGAGGGATAAGTTTTTATTGAAGAATTTGATTCTAATAAATTAAAACCCAAGTTTTTGTACACCCAAAATTTATGTAAAGTGGAGATCATTATTTTTTCCAAGCAAGAAACATTCAAACTTTCATAAATTTTAGCTTGTTTCTCCTTTTGAGGTGCCATTTTTTTGAAAGTGTGAGTATTTATATCTATACACATTGATGATATTATAATTCCTTGTAAAATTTAACTTATATAAATTTAATGGGGTTTTACATTCTTAGTATTTTAGCATACATAGTTCAATACATACTTCCTTTTACACCATGGATTAGAGTCAAGTTCTTATTCTTACATTGTGTAACTATCATAAGTGGGAATTCATTGTGCATATACTATTGAGGAGTAAAGTATTACAAAAATCATGATGGGTACATAAAAATAATAGACACTTTATATAGATAAGGTGAAGTGGTTTAGCATAAGCGATGAAGCTTATGGTATTTTATGCATGTATGTGTCTCTAGACTTGCTCTTTTATATTGAATCTACAATAATCCTAATGAAGTTTAGATGACATTGGAAAAACATTTTAGGAAGTATGACATAATGAGATGTCATGAGTTGGAGAATGAGATCATTAGTTTGACCCAAGTTACTTTTACACTATATATAACTTCTTCACAAATTTTGAATCACTCAAGTTGTAGTTGAAACTATGCAACATTGATAAAAAAATATGATCAATTGATTCTTTTCATCCTTATGAAGGTGAGATTTGACTATTATATCTTTTTTTCTACCTTCCAAACCACCAAGCATATCCTTGGAGCTACATGTACCATGTTGTCCTTAGATTATTTTACTATTGAATTGACTTAGGATAAAGACAATATTATTCAATGGGTACACTGAAGTCCTCTAAATCACATTCCTTAATTATGAGTAATGACAAGTAGAAGGATTCCAATATCAAGGAGAGGAAATACAAAAAGGAACCAAAGCAAATAAAGGGTCAAAAATCTAGTGCTCAATCCAAAGCATAAAAGAAATCATCCTTTTTAGATGGGAAAACTAAGAAATAATTACTCACATGTGTGTACTATAAAAAATATAGGCATGGTGAATCCAAATGCATGAAAAAGTAAATTTACCAATTGAATAAGATTCTCTAGAATCACAATATCATTGTTCATGATTATTCCAATCATATTTCATCAATACATGAATCTTCTAAGGGAAAAGATAGTAAAAAGGGCAAAGATAGGGAGAAATTACTTATTGTAGATATATCCTAACCTTCCATATGGGTTATTGATTATGGTGCTTCACACCACATGACTTCATCATAGGATATATTCTCATCCTCAGAGCCTTTTTATAAAACTTACATCTTATTGGGTGATGATATCTATCTAGAATTTAGTGGGAAAGGATCTATTTAAGTGAATTATGGGACATTTCAATATGTTCTACATGTTCCCTCATTATCCACCAATTTCCTATTTGGTTATTTAATCATTCACATCAGTTTGCGTAAGAGAGTTGAACTCACACAAACTTTAGTGGTTATTAGGGAAGAAAAAATGACTCTATGGTTATATTTGAGAAATCAGGTCACAAGTTATGATTGTATACTTTCTCACATTATTTCTCCAAATCAACCCTCTACTACACTGCTCACTCATTCATATGGGGTTAGTAAATTATGGAATAAACAAGTTGTCCATCTCAACTATCACTACCTAGAGTAACTTAATAATCATGACATGGCTTCAAGGTTTTCATGAGTTAATTTTATATATATATATATATATATATATATATATATATATATATATATATATATATATATATATTTATATTTATATATCTATATATATATATATATTTATAGGGTTGCATACTTGGTAGGCATCCTAAGGACAAGAGTGAAAAGGATAAATCATGGAGAACAACAAAAATATTTGAGCTAGTTCATAATGACCTTGTTGGTCTATTTCCAAAACCTTCATTCAATAAGACTAAATGCATGTTTACCTTCATTGATGAATTTTTGAGGCATACTTGGGTGTACTTTCTTATGTATAAATTAGAGGTCTTTGCATTTTCAAGAATTTAAGGCCCTTTTATAAAATTGTTTAGGTAAATCCATCAAGATTTTGTGCACTGAAAATGGTGGTGAGTATGTCAATAACCATTATGAATAATTATAAACTTAAAATAGGATTGAACTATAGTGAAAAATTCCATATAGTCCTCAACATAATGGTGTTGTAATGTCCAAGAACATGTCCTTGAATGAAATGGCAAACTATATGTTACACTCCAAGTGTCTTGCACCTTAGTATTGGGCCAAGGCCATCAATAAGGATTATTATATCCAAAAATGAGTTCATCATAAAGCATTGAATGGATTCACTCCTTTTGAATATTTGAGTGGAAGGTAAACTCATAGTGAAGTAGCAATGATTTTTTGGATCCCCTACTATGGCCCACATTCTAAATAAGAAAAATAAGGCAATGAAACCTTAGATTCAACCTTACATCTTCATTGGAAATCATTAGGGTGTTAAGGGATATAGGATTATCCATCCCACCACTCATGATTTGTTCATTCATAAAAGTGGTTATTTTAAAGAGATTCATTTAGATTATACACATGAAAATCCTCCCTCTTCCTTGGACACTGGGATTTGATGACATTTTTGATGATTTATATTAGTCTAAGTAACTTCTTGATGATCCATATTCTTCTTCTAGTTATGATGATGAGAGAAGTGATGATTCTTCACCTCCTTCTCATAGAATATCTTGAGGGGATGAAGAATATCCTCTTAATTCTCTAAGTATTGGTCCTCTTTGGGATAGATAGTCCCTATGTAGTCATGTACAATGTGATATTATATAACTTCAGTATGGCTAAGAAACCTAATCCATAAGTCCTCCTATTGGCTCACACAACCCTTATAGGTTACTTATTTCACTAACTCTTAGACATCTAAAGATTTTTTAAATTAGCTTTTTTAGACCTAAGTAGCCCTTTTAAGCCCAGATCCATCCCCCATAGTCTTTTTCCCTCTAGAAAATAGTGCCCAAAGAGGACACGAGCACTGGAACCCATGTTGTACTATTTTTGGTGTTATTGTCTAAGTTTACTTTTTGTCCTAACAGTTAGATTCTTTTGGTTCCTTATCTTTTCCCTTGTTAGCTTAACATAAATTAGTTTAACCCAAGATCATTTATTTCCCTATAAAATTCCATTATAATTCAATTTAGAATGGTTGGCACTCATTTTCATGAGAGATGCAAGAATATAAACAAGTACACTTAAGCAATCTTCCCTATTATTTGTACATGGCCTTCTAATATTATTCAAAGCCTACTCAAGTCATTACACTAGTCCTTCGCTAGTTTAAGCACATCTAATTTTGCATTCTAATTTCATTGATCATACACAAATTACACTAGGAACTTCAATGTGAGAACTATATTAGCTTGATCCCTCTTCAAAGTATTGGTATGTAGGTAGTGTACCCACACATAGGGTGTGAAGTGTATCTAGCATATAATTTACACACTAAACCCTTCTCTCCTTCCCAAGTTTACATTAAAATTCAAGAACCAATAGCTCCTAAGAGTCTTGAATATTAAAATAGGCACATAGCAAGCTTTGTGAGGTCTTAGACTCTAAAATTTTAGTGATAGGGTAACACAAGCATTCTGAATAAAACCCAAAAAGCTTTTACCCTTAGAATAACAACATTAAAATAAGAATACAACACCAGAAAGTAGGGTGTCTTATTTTTGGCACTCCTATACAATCAACAAACAAAGTCCAAAGATATGTTTTTGATTATTTCTCGGTCTTGCCCCTCCAATATCAGACCTTGTCTTAGTCTAGATCAGCTAGAATAAGCTAAGTTATAATCTCTCTCACTTCCTAATATATTTAGAAAAGGTGAAAATATCATCTATTTACACAAATAATTAGGTTAATTATTGCATATTTATTTAATAATTTACATTGCTTGGCCCCTTTATTATTGAGGAATATAACTCCAATATTCCAAAAATTATAAAACACTTGGTGAATTTGACTTACTTCAAATTTTTGAATAAGAAACCTAGAAACCTTAAGGATAATTATTTTTTATTTTTTAAAATATTTTCCTAAATTTAAAAATTATAAAACTACAAATTAATTGAAATATTTTCAATAAATTCACCTAAACTGTAGTTTAGACATACTAGGTCCTATTTGCATACAAACACATTCAAACCACTAGGAAAAATATATTGCTACTTTTAGAAATATTTTTAGATTTTTCATAAAATTTTCAAACTAAACCCTACAAAGTTATCTTAAATTTTCAAATTATTAAATTAATTTTTTAAAAATCATTCAATATCCTATTTGCATCAACTAGTTCCCAATTATTTTTCCAATCATTTTTTGCATTTTTAGTTGAAAATTTAATTCAGAAAATTAATTTCAAATTCAAAAGTTCATATTATTTTGCAAATAATATCACTATTAAATCCGTAGTTTCATGTACTAGAACATATTTACTTCTTGAGGTATCACCTTGTATCTGTAATCAAATTGAAAAAATAATTCTCATTTATTTACAAACTTCTCTTACATTTCTTGCAAACAATAAAGAAACCATAATGGGCCCTATCATGTATATGAATGATGAATTCTATCATATGTTATTAAAAATCTTCATCCTTTTCATTTCATGTTTATGTTTCATTATATGGGATTATATTACAAAATCAATTACAAAAAATGCAAAAGACATCAAAATTCTTTTTACATATTGTTTTTTGCTCATATGAAATAATTACCAACTCTGTTTTGCTAAACACATTCAAAATGTTATGTTACATCTCAAAAGTTTATATGTCTTTATGAAAAAATTCATGTTATCTATCCTTTGCTTTTTATTCCTCATATGGAAAAATTTTCAAACTTTTCATGCTAAACACATTAGAAATGTTATATCACACGCCATAGTTTCTTATATAATCATGCATAAATTCATGCTTTCTATCACTTGCTCTTATCTCTCATGAGAAAATTCTTTCAAGACTATATTACAAAACATATTCAAAATGTCATGATTTGAGTTAAATTTTTATATTCATTAATGTATAATTTCATGCTCTATATCCCTTGTTTGTTATCTATCATGTGGATTGTTACTTATAAACATATTGTTATACATGGTTTCTACTTAGATGTATCTAAATATTTATCTACTTTTAAGTATCTACTTACCACTACTAGACATAAGCAAACACTATTGGTTATATCTATCCCTCTTCTCTTCAAACATGGTTCATCTAGCTTTTATCCTGCACCTACTACTAGCTCTAGGCCTATAGTAGATTATATGGTACATGATATCACCCAAGTTTATTAAGATAGGTAGGATGATTACACCCATTTTTATAGTTTTATCACTTAGGTTAGCACCCCTTCTAATCTAGTTTCAGCTCCTTCACTTATTATATTTCTTCCTCCATCCCAAATTTAGCCATAGTCTAGACCTACATTTCTAGTAGAGAGAGTTCATACACCTATATAGCTTCAAGATTCTAGACCACTTTCAACTAAAATATTCACACACAGGGTAGTCTCATTGAGATCTCATGAATCTACACATAGAGCACATGTTCATAGAGCTTCTCCTACTATCAGATGGGTCCCTAAGAGCCCTATAGTTACATCCACTTCTCAAAGTTATAAGGGGACCCCACAATTGGTTTCCACTACAAATATTTCAAAGAATTTATACCATATATAGATTTTAGAGCCATAGTCTTAGCATTTCCATCATGTTTCATGATCATGCATGATCCTTCTTCTTGATAGAGGAAAACATTATAGGGAGTCTCCCATGAGACTCATCGATTAGTATCATTTTTTCATAGTATTAATTGTATATATATACATTTTTCTTGATTGTACATATTTTCTTTTAAATTTCATATACATAGTCTCTCCTGCTTGATTATACATTATAAACACATTTCAAAAATCTAAAAACATTCAAATATATCAAAATTCAAAAAACATTCAAATAACTCAAAAACACCAATTTTTTTTTATTATATGCATTATCCATGATTTACATTACTACTATCATGCTAGGACTTACATTTTCAATTTCATGTTATTATATATTGATTTATCTACATTACCATGCTTCACTTGATCTCTTTTGAGTGTGCATAGTGACATACAACTCTTTGATTACTTCACTCTATCCATTGAGGGGGAATTTATACTTATAAACTCAAGACACACATTTATATACATACCTAGTATGGGAATATTCTAAAAGACTACACCATCTTGGTTATGTCATTCCTACACTAAAAAATCTAAGTTATCATTCTGATGCACATCAGTTACTAGATTACATAGATTACTACATTGACATTTCACTAGTACCTAGCACTTGTGTATTTCTTAGCATATACCGAGTCTTGTACTACACATGTTTTTCATAATTTCACATTTTCTTTGATTAGTTAGATGTGTTTGTATCTTCTAGTTCTTACTTTTTCTTCCATTCCTTGCTTAGCATAGATTATGTGGTTACACTTTCTAGTTCTTTCTTGTCTCCTATTTGTGGCTTAGGACATTTGCCAATGTCATTTTCTTTTATTCATGTGTGTGCCTTAGGACATCTACCAATGTCCTTTATTTTTAATCTTTCATGTTCTTGTGGCCCTTGTGCCAACTTTGCATCTTCCACTTGTATGTGTATGTGGAATTTGAATAAGACGTTTATGCTTGTCTTCCTATTTAAGTGACATGTGTCCATTTCCTTTATTTACATGGCCCCTTGGCCACCCTTATATGCTTCTCTATTATTATTTAATATCCTTTCTTACTTGTTTTCTCCTTACTGTGTGTAATGCCATGATTCTAATTATGCATTTATCTTGCTTGTTAGATGCCATGATGGACATCATGCTCCATCCATCCATGCTTACTAACAAACTAATAACTAAAAACTAATATCTAACATTATCAGTCTAGTTTAGTATCATGCACATGATTTCACATATTTATATCTATCTAGGAATACCCCTATTGATATAAAAACCTCTCAATACAAACATTGCTATATATTGAAATATCATGTCAAATATTAAATGTTATATCTTGCATCTATATAGTTTAACACACTTGCAAGACTCTTTTCTTCTAAGGGTGGTCATTTCAAGTTCATCATTCATATCCTCAAAAGAGGGGGTATCAAATACATGTTTTTATTAAATATCAAACCTCCTAATAGTTAATAACATTCATAACACAATATAGAATTTGGAGGTCAAATTGGTCAAACTAGAGCACAAAAATAGTCATAGTTTTAAATCAGCAATTAGTTTTCACACTACCAAATGTAGGGGTTTCCAAATTTTAGTGATCGTAACTAGGTAGGAAAACACTCAATGTTTCTATAAATAGGCAAAAATTTTAGTTCAGTGATAATTTTTGCACTTCTAGATCAATCAAATTTCACAGTTTGAGTATAGTTTTCTCAAATATAGTGGGTTATCATGCATGGCATGATGGTTCTCATTTTTAATTTAGATTAGGTAGTTGACATAACTTTAAAATAATTATCCATGTTATAGACATTAGTGATTGGAGACAATGTGTATGGCACATTGATCTTATTTTCTTTTTGAGTTCAATTTTATTCCAAGCATTCTCAACAATTACATGCCTTACTCCATCTGTAGGTGGTTGGTATCACATTTGAGTTAAACATTCATATAATTTTAATGTTTGGAGTACTTAATTTCTTGAGTTAGAATTCACATAAACATTTTGCATAAATTTTAGAGAGGCTTTCATACAAGCCTAACCTCCATATTTTGAAATGGCCAAGAGTGGCCTAGTTTTCAACACACATTCATGCTATCCACACCACATTATCATATTTCCAGCACATCCATGGGCTCCATGAGCCATCTCATATGACATCTATTTTATAATAGTATTACTTCATAGCTTTACATCATAGGGAAATGATGGAGCCAAAGGTATATCTAACCTTTATATTCTTGAGCCACCTATTTAGAGGGATTAGACACATAGTCTAGACATTGATTAGCACATACATGATTCATTAACTTCATTTAGTTGGTGATGATGGATCCAAATGGATAGCCTTTGCATTCTTGATCTAATTTTGAGGGAATTGAGCACTCATCTATATTCATGATATTACTCTTGATTCAACACACACTCAACATCATCCAACACATTCAAACATCACAATAGGTTTTGTATTGGGTCACATACTCAGTGAGGTGTATTTGTTCCTTTCTCTTCCTCTTATTCAGCTCTTTTGCATTATTAGTTTATATATAATGTGTCTAGTAAGAACTAATCTACTTTATGTTTTCATTTTAGATTCACAATTCACAAGTGTGCTTTCTCTATGAACTTCAAACATCACACAACTTCATGACTTTCAATCTTACATGTAAGTTTAGGAATGCTTTTTATTTTTTAATTTTCCTTTATCCTAGTATTTCACTTTACTACATCACTAAAATAAATGGGGAGAAAATGTAGTCATGTAAAATGTGAAATTTTACAACTTCAGTATAACTAAGACTCGTAACCCATAGGTCCTCATGTTGGCTCACACAACCCTTCTAGGCTACTTATTTCACTAATTCCCAATCATCCAAAGCATTTTCAGCTTAGCTTTTTTAGACCCAGGTAGCCCTTCTAAGCATAGATCCATCCTTACAAGTCTTTTTCCCTCTATAAAATAACACCCAAATACGATAGGAGTGTTGGAACCCATGGTGTCTTATTTTTGGAATTATTTTCCAAGTTCACTTTTTATCCTAACAGTTAGATTGTTTTGATTCCTTATCTTTTCCCTTGTCGACATAACACAAATTAATTTAACCCATGATCATCTATTTCTAGATAAAAGGCCATTTTAAGTCTATTTATAATGGTTGACACTCATTTTCAAGAGAGACAAATGAATACAAGAAAGTAAAATTGATCACTCTTCCCTATTCTTTACACACAAGCTTTTAATATTATTCAAAGCCTACTCAAATTCTTGCACCAGTCCTTAGCCAATTAAAGTGCATCTAATTTTGCATTCTAGTTACATTGATCATACACAAATTATACCAAGCACTTCAATGGGAGAACTACAATAGCTTGATCCCTCTTTAGATAATTGGTATGTAGGCATGATGCCCATATGTAGGGTGTGAAGTGCATCTAGCATATCCTTTACACACTAACCCCTTCCCTCTCTTTCTCAAGTTTGTATTCAAGTTAAATAACTAGGAGCTCCTAACAGTTTTTATGATTAAAACAAGTACACAACAAGATTTTTGAGGTCCCAAACACTAACATTTTAGTGATAGGTAACACATGCATTCTGAACATAACCTAGAAATCTTTTAGCGTTAGGATAATAGCATTAGAATATGAACACAACATCAAATAGTATAGTGTCATATTTTTAGCACTCTTGTCTAATCAAGAAATAAAGTCTAGAGATGTATTTTTTATTGTTTATTAGTCCTACTCCTATGGTATCAAACCTTGTCTCAATCTAGATCATCCATAATAAGCTAAGTTCTAATCTCTCTCACTTCTTATTATATTTAGAAAAGGTAAAAATACAATTTATTTAAACAAATTAATAGATTGATTCTTATATATTTATCTAACAATTTACATTGCTCAACCCCTTCATTAATGAGGAATATAACTCCAATATTCTAAGAATAATAAAACACCCTACAAAGTATTGGCCAATGGGATGGGGATCCATCAAAAACTAATAAAATGTATTGAAAATTATAATATGACTCACATGCTTACATTGCATTAACTTCCTATCCATAATCATTTTATGAGGCATCAGACACTCCTAAGTGGGGTACTTCTATGAAAGAGTGTATGGTTCCTTTTCAAGGAACATCACTTAGGATTTAGTCACTCTTCCTAGGAGAAGAATTATTATTTGATGTAGGTGGATCTACTAAATCAAATATTCAATAGATGGGTCTATAGGCAAGTTTAAAGTGTGTTTGTTATAGAAGTGTCTTTATTAAGTACCTGTCATTGATTATACTGATATATTTTCCCTTGTTGCTAGAATGAACTCAATATGACTCACTCTCACCATTACCATAACATATCTCTATTATGTTCACCAAATAGATGTGAAGAATTTCTTTCTTCATGGTGACTCAAATAAGTAATATAAATGAATCAACCATAAGGATTTTTTTAATATTATTCCTTAGTTTTTAAACTTTGGAAATCTATGTATGGCCTCAAATAAGATTTTAGAGCTTGATATGTCAATATGGACTCCTTTCTTATTCTTATTGGTTCACTAGATGCCATTCTAATCCAAATCACTACATTATATGGTAGGATAATTCATTATTGATCTAGTTATCTATGTGGATGACCTATTGATTACATGTAGTTCTTCATCCACCATCATAGTAGTGAAAATTGATTTGTTTGATAGGTTATCAATGATTTACTTAGTTTTGTTGCACTAATTCCTTGAGATTGAACTTATTAAGTTGAATCTAGGATCATTATTGTACAATCGAAGTATGATCTTGATTTCCTTATATGGTTTAACATGATTGACTATAAGCTAGTTCTGACTCTTTTTCTATTTGGTGTGAATCATGAGGCTTCTTTGCCATCTCATTTGGTTGATGCAACATTGTATTGACAACTTGTTGGTAATCCCATTTACCATACATAAATTATACATGATATTTCAAATTTAGTGGGTATGGTCTCTATATTTATTCAAGAACAACATGGGATGCACTAGAAATTCATTAAGTGGATTCTACACTACATTCAAGGTACTCATAATTTAAAGATTCACTATGGAGTGGGTATTGAGGTTGACTTGGTTAGTTACATAAATTCAAAATGGGCTAAAAATATTTAGAATCCTATGTCTACTTCAAGTTTCAATTTCTACCTTAGTTCAAGTCTAATTAGTTGGGTAAGAAAGAAACAAAATGATATTACTTTATCTTCTACAGAGGTAGAATACATAGGAGTTGTGAATTCTTCCATTAAGTTTATTTGGTGTTAGGGGATTCTCACTGAGTTTGGCATCCAATTTTGAAAACCAATAATCATATTTTGTGACAACCAAAGCATAATATAAATCTTAAGTAATCCATTCTTCCATTAATGGATCAAACATACCAAGATTCACATGTATTTCATTTGGTAACCCATCCATGATCAAGTCATTGATATCTACTACATCTAGACAACTAAGTAAATTATTGATATATCACCAAACCCTTCACTAAGAGTAAGTATCTTCATTGATGGGTTCTTCTTAGTGTTTAGATAGGTTTAAATTATTCCTTCTTTAGGGGATCATCTCTATGTACTTTGGTACCTCATCAGGCCTCTATTTTAGGACCCAATTCTTCTACCCACCTAAGCTACGCTTTAAGGGTGTGTTAGTGTTGTATTTTTCCCACTATGTTGTTTTACCTAAATGGTCTAATTAATTTTCTTATGTTAATAATATATCATTAAGATAGATATACTTTTAATAAAAAACCAATTTTCCCAAATTCCATTTTAGTGAAAAATATGAGAAATCAAGGTTATGTTATAATTCACGTTTTAATTTTAATGATCTATGATTTTATTGTTATGAATTTGAGAATGCAGGTTATGCCCTAAATTCCATAAGAAAATAGAAAAACTTAAATAAATTTTTATGCATGCATAACTTTTTCAAATTAGGCATAAAATAATTTTAGATAATTTTTCTTATCCAACATAGTTTATTTCATAGCTTTTGGGCTTACAATTTTGTTGTGGAAATTTTTTGAATTTTGGTTTCCTGTAGGTAGTTTGAAGTTCCAAATTCCCATTAAAATGGAACATCACCCATTTTATATGAAATCTAAAACACTATGTTGGTGTTCACCCATATGATCATGTAGTGAATATTTGAGACCTTGAGGGCTAAGATGTATGATGGTCGTGACCACTGTAGAAAATGTTTTTGATAGTGCATATGATCACAAAAAAGGTATGTTGGAATTTGAGGAGATAGAGCTAATCCAAAATACCATACTTGACTTTCGGATCTCAATGATTTTTTACCACCCCAGACCTTAATCGTTGTTAGAATATTATTTCAATATTTTATCTATTAATTTTTTTAATTTCAGACATGTTTTTTGTATAGTCTAATTTTTTTATTTTTTTAAATAATTATTTTAGAATTGAACCTATTTTGTGAATCCATATATGTAATCCCATATATATGGAGGTGGATTATCCAAAAATCAACCTCCATCGATATTTTACCCTTTTTTGAATGGAATAATTTTTGGGTCCTGAAACTTCATGGTTTTCAAGATATGGTTCATTTTCCTTAGAGAGTTCCATATTAACCATCCTTAATTTCTTTACATCTATTATATAATATCAAAATTAAATATTGATTTTGAAAATAAAAATTATTTTCTTATTTAACCTTGTTGGCAACCATTAATGGATGTGGTGGAGCTTGAAGCTATTAAAGGTATTTTCACAAACTATGAGATCCTAGAATCAGATAGAGACTATCCTATAATATGGATAAATTCAAAATAACCTAATCATTATTTCATAAAATTATATTTTCAAAACAAAATAAAATGGAAAAAGGTTAAAAGCTTAGAGAACTCATTAATGGTAATCATCCAAAAACAAGGAAGTAGAAGAGGGATGAGTATGAGGAAGGAGAGGAGGGATGAATATGGAAAATTAATCCTCTAAAACCTCCATCTTCTCCAAAATTTTAAATTGAAACATAAAAAGTGATGTCAAACCTTTATTTCATTGATTAAATATTTCTAGGGTTTATTCATTTTGAGTGAAAATGATGGTTTAGATAGAAATGATCCAATAGGTGGCATGGAGTGATCTATCCTAAAGGAGATAAGAAAGGATATTTTAGACATTTTTTTAAGATCATATTGGGAGTATTAGTCTTCCTTGTCAATCATTTTTCAAAAAAAAAAAGAATCAACTTCAAAATTAGATTTAGTTATAATTTTAGGTGTAAATAAAACCTTATGATTAGTTACAATTTCTTGAGATCCCTCTTGAACCCCATTAAGAGATAGGATAAATTTTTTGAGCCAATGGTTGTTTTCACCCACCTATTTTTAATTGAGTATATTTTATATACCTTGGAGTGATGGAGGCCTACTAGGTTTTCTTAGAGAGTTATAGGCTTGTTTGAGAACTTGTAGGCTAATTAGAACAAGTGAGACTGACATGGTTATGTAGTGACCTTATGGCAACTTGCACATTGAGATCTGTGTCATTTAAGAATGTTATTTTTTTATGCACTAAATTTTTTTACTATGAATATGGATAACCAATGGTAAATTTAGCTATGTATAAAGTGCATTATACATTCTCAAAAAATTTGCTTAATTTTGTGTAGTTATAATCATGAAATTTTTTGGGCATGACATTTTGGTATTATAGCATGATTTAAAAATTAGAATCTATAGAAATCATTGTTTGGTAATACTTCTCCCATAATGAACTAATTCATGTACTTAGGTGATACACCTCACTAAGGTGATAGGCACAATACACATGAAGAGTTCCCTAGACCATGGACTCTTGAGCCAAGTATCATATGTTTGGAATTTAAATTAGTCTCTATGACTAATAAAACCATGGTAGGATTTGTTAGACATTGACCCATATATTAGAGTGGAGCAGGTTTGGTGAAGCCTTAGAATAAGGTTCCAATTAGGTGTCATGAACTTAGATGATTATGACGGCCAAGTAACCATTAATGAGTGATGAAGGTGTTGTGTGCTAAGCCAATGGAAATTTTCCATCACCTTAAACATACTCATATTAACTTGGAGGAATTTATAGACAAGTTCTTGGGATAGATTTATCTTGGTTCTTAAGATTGTGACATTTTATCATATCTAGGATGTATAAGGACATGTGGACCTATAGTCAAGAGGAACTTTTATTGGTTTAATGACAATCAATTTAAAGAAAAACTCACCTCATTACTCAAATGATGTGTGATCAATGGGTTCTTAATGTTATATCATTGTGAGTGATGAATTTGGGAATGAATTGATATTTGTTTTAGTGACACCATCCCATTTTACTTAGTTATAGAATCTTACCCTACTAGTGGTTTTAGGAAGAGTTTGGAATAATACTTATTTAAGTTGAAAGCATTATTTTGGTATACCACAAAGGGCTATAGAGACCTTAGAGACATGATTGGTCTCTATGAGGGACCAAAAATTCATTTTATTATGCATGGGTTTATGTTGAAACCTATCCACATACATACAAGTGTTGTTAAATATTGTATTTACCTAATGTGATGTACTAGAGATACCATGTGGATGGACTTGTTATGGATCCTCACGTGGATCACTTTATTTTCAACCATTTTGGTGAAAAACCATAGTATACTTTTGGTAGTGAAATATGACATGTTTGTAGTCACATGATATATTAAATTTACATTGAATTTAGATGTTGGTGATGGTTTGAGAGGAATATGTGGGCCTTATGTGGCATCTTGGCACCTAGATTGTGTGATCATTGAGTTAATAATGTCATGATTATGTTAGAGTTATATTATTTCCTTTTGTTTCATATTTTATCAATACTAAAGGCATACAGATATAATTTGGATGTTTTTACTTGAAGGTTGTGGTCAGTAACCCATTAAGGATATAACCCCTTTCTTGGAGTATTTATTTAGATAACACCTTTGCATTTAACCAATGGTGGTTTAGAGTTGAAATTTTTGATATGGATCCTTGATATGAGAATGAATGTCTTAAATTATTACTAATAAGGTTTGATCATACCTTCCCACATATGGATCATATTGAACTAATTGATGTATCCATTATAGTTTGAGTTATTTGATGATAGTGAAGTAATTTCTTCATAGATAATTTTTGTTTCCCATGGTGGTGACACCAAATTGAGTGACCTTATTATGAGTGGTGAAAATACTAATGAAACATAATTTTTTTTTTGATACAAAGGTGGCACTAAACCTTGAGTGGGTGTACCTTCTTATCTATTAAAAATGTTCATGATAAGAGTATATTTTACTTTTATAAAATATATGTTAGTTACCTAAAGCATATAGTTTAACATGGATTTTGATATCCAATATTTTATGGGTGTTGACTATTTTGAGATTCCCCTTATCTCTTTTTTTATCCATTACATCCTTTTGATAGTGTGTGTTGTAGAAACACATAGAGAAGCTAGTGGCATGTTGTACATGTTGTCCCTTTATCTACATAACCAGTTTGTTTTTACTCTTCAGCTAATTTTCATTCTTACTTGCTCATTTTCTATGTTTGGGCCTTTCTTATTTTGGTCTTTCCTTGTCCTGATTTCCTTTCCTTTTTTTATTTCCTCCTAGTCTTTTCCTTCAAACAAGAGTTCATAGTTTTCCTATAGATTCCATAGTTTTTTCCCTTCATCCTTGGATTTTTTTCCTTGTTTTTCCCTTTGTTTCATTTTTCCTTAGCTGTTTTTTGTCTTAGCCCTGAGCTACCCTTTAAAAAATTTCTAAAGGGCCACTTCCCTTTGAAGTTTCCTTTAGAATTTTCTGAAGGCACTTCACTTGTCTTGTTTTCCCCCAAGTGTCACTTCAGAACTTTTTCAAAGGGCACTTTTTACACAAGCGTCCCTTTGGAACTTTTCCAAAGGGAAATTTTTCCTTAGTCTTTTCCTAAATGCCCCTTCAAATTGTTTTTTAAGGGATAATTTTTGTCTAAGTGCCCTTCAAGAATTTTCTTGAAGGGTCACTTTTTAGACCATTCTTCCAAATTACCCTTTGGATATTTTTTGAAGGGATTTTTCCCCAAAGTTTTCCCTTCATAAAAGTTTTGAAGGGCCATTTCCTTCAGAAATGCGCTTTATAATTTTATGAAGGAGCCTTTTGTCCCTTCCCAGGTGTCATTTGGAACTTTTTTGAAGGACACTTTCCTACAAGTGTCATTTAGGAAAAGTTCCCAAAGGAACATGTTTTCCTTTTTCAAACCATTACCTAAAATAATAAACTTGACTATATTTCCCATGAAATTCCATAGGACATAAAAATTAAAGAAAAAAACAAGCCATTGGGTTAATGCATGATGTGCCATAGGACATCATGTTTAAAGTGGAAAACTAGTAACTAAGGCCATTGTTCATGATGTGCAAAAAGACATCAATATAAATTGGGTTTCCCAACATGATTGACTTATGCATTTTATAAGTAGAAGAGCTTAGAAAACTTGAAAGGGTCTTGGTAGTGAAAATTGGGTTTAAGCAAGTGCTTTGCTTATAAATTTTTATAAGTGAAGTCATTCAAAAAACTTGAAAGGGTCTAGACAGAATAAAATTAGATTTCTAGAATTGCTTAGATTATAAGCTTGATCTAATGGCAGATTAATGGTGTATAACTATGATCTAAGTCATTCATTGAGGACCAATCAAAAGGGAAGGACAAATCCAAACTAAATGAAAGTGACCTTTTCCATGACATTGCACAAATTACCTAGCCAAAGAGAAGTGATTGGGTATAAAAAGAGATTTCTAATAGCTATTGGGAATCAATTTTAGAGGTGCAACCCCATGGCGTTCAGAAGGTGACATGGATCAATTAAAGTGCCCTAATAATCATCATTGGAAAAAATTAGTTGCAGCTAAGGACAATGACTTCAAACAGATTTGATTCCTCTCTTTGGCACAAAGGACCTCCCTCATCTCTCTCTTTTCTAAAAATAATACCCTTGGGCTATTGTTATTCATACACAAATACTATGGTAAAGTCCTATATTATGTACCTATTATGTACCACTTATCAAAATATATGAAGGTAATCCCAAAGTTAGTGTGCCTCTCTAGGGATTACCTTCATATATTTTGATAAGTGGTTTATTTGACTAAGATTCTTGAGTCCCTATTATGTACCATGTTATATAGGTGAGTACTTAACATAGTTCATGATGTTCATGAACACAATTTATTGAAACCTTATCAATCACCTTATATTCAACATCCTTCTTGAGGGTTATAAATTTTTCTTTATAATAAATATCACTAAGATTTGTAGACACCTAATTCTGGCCACAACTAGCTTTCAATCAAACTTCAGACTGATTCATACTAAACATTGAATATTGAGCATATAAATCACTAAATGTCTCTATTTTGGCTACTCATAATTCATCAATGCTAATAATCATGTTGAGACATTCCTATTTGGGATACCATCTGGTGTGCAACAATAACCTCTCATGGATTCATCCCTAATCACCTTTTAACATAACAACTATTAATTTGGCTTATGGACCCATTAAGTGGGGCACTTGATCAAATCTTAAAAGAGCAAAAATTTTAATCAAAATGAATCATATAATTAAATAATATTAAATTTTTACTTGAATTATCCATTTTCAATTAATGAACATATAAAATGGAAATTCCAAAAATCAAAATATCAAACCTTTTCATCATTGCCTTTATGAGTTGTCAAGCTCTTCCAAAATTTCTCAAAATATCTAATTTGAGAGCCATGCCTAGTACTTTAAAATCATAATTACATGATAAGTTTTAACTAAAATATATTTATCCTCAACTCACTTAGGGTTAGTTTGAACCCATTCCATGTTTAAACTCAACCTTAACTCACCTTGGGTGAGAGTTAACTTTTGAGGCTATAAATATAAGGCCATACGCATTGATGTTCAAGGTGTAACTTTATTATGCCTATATGTATTAAAAGTCTTTGATATATAGTGTTATAATACTAATTTAGAGAGATAAACTTCATATAATTAATGTTACTATGTGTATACAATCAGAAATGCATCATGTCTATAAATCAAACCCATCTTGGAGAAGATAAAGCATACCTACACTTCTGATTGGGGATACACTTTTTAAGTGCAAGTAAGACCAATATGGGGATCCACTAGACATGATTAGGGGATCACTTGTCATAATATATAATTCTAGGAAGGGTTCTAAAGCCTACAGTCTAACATAATCACATAACCCTAATGGAGTCCTAAGGTTTAAAAAATTCACTTATTCAAATAATAAGAAAGTAAATTTAATCTAGTGCACACCAAATCTTATGTCACAAAGTGGGGTGGGGTTTATAAATAATAAAAAAACTAAACTCAACATGTATTAGAAGACATATAATCACATCAATGTATATAAAAACATAATACATGGGAGAATAATACAAATGCATTATCTATCTACTCTTAAAAAGAATAAATAAAGTTAGGAATACCTACCTTTGAAAATGAACCAACTCTACCTTAATCTCTCCCTTGGATAAGGTGTTTAATAATAGATTGTTATGGTATATAAGGATAATGAAGATAAATCAGCTCTAGACTACACAACCTATCTAAGCATACAAAAGACTTATCCACAAGACAAGACCCATACCTCTAAATAAAGTATGGAACCCTAAGTTTTGTTCCTCATGTAGAATGGTCAATAAGTAGATATTCATTCACAATTATTTTCTCTTAATTATTATCTTATGAAATGGTGGGAAATAAACTTGTATTTATAGGTGAATCTTTCCCTAAATCCTCCCAAAAAAGTTGGTTGTACAAGGTTGAACCAGTCAACCTAGTATGTTTTTGGGAACAATTCACTAGGTCTAAATTAGGTTGACTAAAAGGCTAAGAAGCTAAGAAAGTGAAAATACACCTAAATTATTCTGGATCAACCTAATCAACCTAGTAAAAACAAGTAAACAAAAGGGAATTAAAGTAATAAAAGGAGGGATGGAAAGAGGAAAATATTAGAATAGGTAGGACTGAGAAGAATAAGCTTAGGGTAAATGGTTTTAGGATACAAGTGTGTATATGGAAAGTGGAAAAAGGAAAAACAATCTTATGAAGCATCAATGGTCTGCCCACCCCTTTCTTGATGTACCCGTTAAGGCATGCACTTAGATAAATTGAGACTCGATAGGTTCTTTCAAGATAAAAAGTGTCAATAATTAATAGAAGTTTGAAAATATTACATGCATATATATTCCCCACTTAAATCTCATCATGTGCCACGTAAGTGGAACATGGGATGGTGGTTCAAGATAAAACATGATAACACATAATGATAATGCTAATTAAGTTGTAGTAAGTAGAAAATAAGATAAATAAAAATACTAAATTAAAAATCACATACCTTTGACTTACCTTAGTGTCATAGATAAAGAAGTAGACTATAATAAATGTGAATGTGTCCAATGTAGACAACACTAGATGAACTTATAGAAGTTAGTGAAAAAAATAGCTAAAAATTGAATTTTTTTAAATATAGGAAAATGGTAGGAAAATAATCTCTAAAAAATAATGAATCTAATGCCTTTTATAGTTTATAAAATGGATGAGTAGAAACAAAGATATAGGTAAAACAAAGAATCTGCAAGATAATAATGGAAAGATTTTGAGTTGAAAAAGTGTTTGTAAATAGGGAAATAGATAATTCATTTGTTATTTTGATTTTTGATAGGAGAGAAAAGAGAAATATAGAGGTACAACAAGCTAGGATGGTAAGGAGATGACATGATAGACAAGGAGAGGCTCTATAGGTGGTAATAAGTACACTACAGGTATGAAATTAAGACCCTCAAACTAGTTTTTGAAATTTCTATTGAATTAAGTGTGTTTTTACTAAAATTTGATTTAAAGTATTTCTAGATGTGAAAATGGAACAAAATTAGATTTTATGGGTTGAAAATAAGAAGACAAAAAATGGGTTTATATTATTTAGGAAGAAAGTGAGAAAATATCCCTTTTTCAAGAAAATGCAAGGGGTCAGTAGGTAGAAAGAATTGGGTCGACCTAGTAGGCTAGAAATGAGAAGAATCCATAGTGATGACCCATTTTGTATGGGTTGACCCTGTACATTATATAAATTAAAGGCTTATTTTAGAGTTGTCAGGTGGTTTGAAAGGTCCATAATATAAACTCAGCACTAGGGAGGGGATGTAAAGGGGGTTAACATAAATTTTTGAATCAACCAGGTGAAAAGATAGGAATATTTTGGTCAAATTAATTTGACCAAAGAGTTGTAATGATACAAAAATGCATGAAAAATGTTTAAAGAGAGATATAATGGCCTAAAATGACCATGTAAGGTTAAGAAGGACTGAGTAGGCTAGAATTAGGCTAAAAATTTTAAAATAAAGGAATTTAGACTTTTTAAAAAAAAAATGTATTATGACTATACATGACATGGAAGAACTGATACATCCTTTATTATTTCTTGGGTATAGGGATGATAGATATTTTGGAGACTTGTGGACATGGCATGGTTACCAAATTTTTAAGATAGGTTGTCATATGGTAATAATGTTAGACTATGATTCATAGGTCTAGGCAAGATAACATAGATGTGTTGGATCCCCCTTAGTGTCGATCTATTAGTCATGTTCCTTAAATTTTTGGGAGTGATTGACTAACACCTTCAAATGAGAGGTGGATGGGGATATACTAGAGGTGGTTATCATGTTAAAGGATGTCCATACCATCTTGGGGCTACTTATAGTAAGAGAGCAAGTGACCACAGGGATACTAGATAGCCTAAAAGAGATGAGAGCCTTAACTACGTGGGATAAAGACTTAAAGATGATATTATTAAGTAGGAGAGTTAACATGTTTGATGTTTATACATCACAAATTTTAGACATACAAAATTCTATGATAGACCTTATGACACAATAGGTGGTATGTCACAAGTTAGATGGTAAAGTACCACTATACATGGTAGCCTTGAGTATGATGATCTTGGAGAAATGGGTTTTATATGACCTAGGATCTATCATCTAGGTCAAGCTACTACATGATATGTATGAGATGTTTGTTAGAGGGTAGAGGACCATGAGACTAATCATATTAATGATAACTTAGATATATGAGAGGTTTACTATGTATTGACTAGTTGGGTTTCCCCATGCAGTCAATGATAGGTTGCCTTGGGTATAGAGATGGAGAGAGGACTAGGTAGCATGGGCCATGCCCCATATGATAGCGTTATGGTCAATGAGATTTATAGACATCGTGTGGTATCCATACAAGCACATAGAAGTGACATGGGTGAACTTGGACATAGTTGCTCCAACAATAATAAGGATAAAGGTTATTAGACACTATTTTTGGTAGATAGAGCCACATACAGTGGCACAAGTGCTAGGGTATATGGGATTGCCTCATCTAGTGACACCTATACTAATGCTTGAGTAGTGGCCTTAGCATGTGAGGGAGACATGAGGAAGGAGAGGATTGGGGATATAAATAGTAAGCCTGACACTGAAGCCACATTGAGAATAACCATGGACTAATCAGGCATGATAAAAAGTTGAGTAGGAGGATATGGATGTAAAGGTAGAGATACTAGATATACCACTACTAACTCCATAGTGAGATGAGTAGCAAACATCAAGAATATAACATTGATGGAGGTAAGAGGAGTAAGAGAGAGTAGAAACTATTACCATCCTAGATGACCCCATAAGTGAGATAGAGGAGATGATAGAGAAACCACTTACACATAGATTGAGATAGACACAAGCCATGATAACTAGGTTTAAGCTGAAGAGGTGACCTATAGAAGAAGTGTTAAGAGGTCATGAAGATAGGGAGACTGTGCTAAGTGGTCATGCAGATGCTAAAACTATAGTAATAACAACATAGATAGGTAAGAAAAGGTATTTAAATTATTGATTTAAGTTTTTACTTGGAAGTAGAGGTAGATAGATATTTTGAGATATAACGATGATCTAATATCCATCTGGTAACTCAAGAGATATGAGAAACTTGGCTTCCCTCCCATATACAAGAACATATGGTGAATTATTAATAAAAACTTTAGGAGTCACTTTATTAACCCATAAGGCTATCCTCAACTTTGTATGCCACACTCTCTGATCCTCTTCCATAGTCATCTTGATGATCCTTATCAAGTTCTTATTTATAGAATCTACTATTCCATTACCTTAGCGGTAGTAATTAGAGGATGTACTAAGATAGAGACCCAACTAAAGTTCCCATTCACTTGTATTTATTCCAACAAATGCTAAGGCGTTATCTAAAATTATTGTTATTGGTATACTAAACCTTGTTACTTTGTTATCATAGAAGTCCAATACTACTATTTCATTTGTTGATTTCAAGGAGATTTATTCTACCTACCTAGTGAAGTAGTTAGTAGTAGTGAGTGCCCATTATATCCTCTAATGGAAGGTAGGTTAATCATTCCTATGAAATCTAAACTCCACTGCATGAAGGGTTATTCCACCTAGATTGGGTTGAGAGAAAGGGTTACCAATATTTGATTTCATATAAATAGAGCACAATTTAACATTTTCTAACCCATTCATGGGCATTATTGAAGAGGTCAAGCTGATATTAGCTATATCTCATCACTTTTTCCATTATAGTCCTTAGAGAAAAATGTCCTCATACAGGCCCATCATGGAATTGTTCTAAAAGCTTTATCACTTGGTCATCATCTATGTATCTAAGGAACACTCCATTGAGGTCCTTTTTTAATAAAACACCATCAACCAAAGCATAAGGTATGGATTGAAGTCTATAATACCTTCTTTTTTCTATATCCATACCTAGTGGACACTCAACTATTATCAAGAAATGTGTCATATTTTGAATCCAACTAGTGTGATGTGGAGGTGTATCTATTTGTGAGTTATCTTTTGTCACCAATATAACATCTTCATCTTCTTGAAGGTCATTAAATATGTGCTCACATAATCCTTTACCTCTCACCAGCTTAGTGACATTGATCTCCACATCATACTCCATGACCTTGGTAATCTAACCAACCCTCTTCTCATTTAAGTCTTTTTTAAAAATGAATTCCCTCACTCTAGGATGAGACACCATAAGATGGATCTTGATATTCGAGAGCATTGGTCTAAATTTTTTGAGGCTTCTTACTATTTAAAAGACTTGTTTTTTTTAAAAATTATACCTTCACTCATATCCTTCAAGCCTTTGGCTAAATAAATTAATTGGTTGTTCAAATCCTTCACCATTCATTTGCATCAGCATGGATGACATATTGTCAATATTGGAAAAGGCATACAATATGAAATCCATTGAGAAGTCAAGATTCATGAGTGTGGGTGCTTAGGAAATGGATTGTTTGATAGCTTCAAATGCTACTTTAACTTCATTTGACTAAGTGAATAGTTGGTTCCTATTTAGTATGGCAGTGATGGGTTTGACTAATTTGGCAAAACTAGTTATAAACCTTCTCATAAAGCTTATTTTCTTAAAGAAACTATGAAGTTCCTTCTTATGTTTGGGTAAAGATAATGCTAAGATAACATTTATTCTATCAGGATCAATGGATAATACTTGATTTGAGACAATATGGCCAAAGATTTTGCCTTAATGGATAAAAAAATACTTATTAGGATTTAATGAGATCCTATATTCTCTACATATTTCAAATATTAATATTAGGTTCTCCAAGTGCTCACTATCCTTCTTAGAGAAAATTATTATGTCATCCAAGTAGACCAGCACCATCTAATTTAAAAATCCTTAGAAATCCATCTATTTCTCTTTGGAAAGTAGCCCTAGTATTTGAAAATCCAAAAGGAATCTTCTAATAAGCATATGTGCTTTGTGGTGAAGGTAGTTTTATATTGGTCTTTCTCTGTCACAAGAACTTGGTTGTATCTTGAATACCCATCTAAAAGAGAGAAGCATTCTAAACTAGTAACTATTTAAAGTATTTCCTCCATGTATGGTAATGGGTAGTGATATTTCAAGAATACCCTATTCAAATCTTTGAAACTAACACACAACTAGATCTCACCTTTTTTATTCTTCACAATTACTAGGTTGTCTACCCATGAGGAGTGCTTGATAGGAAAGATGATGTTGGATTTAGAAAATTTGCTCAGTTATTTCACCATAAGATCTTCAATTTTTGGGTTCATAAGTATTTGCTTTTGTCTGATAGGATTGGCATTAGCCTCCAATTATATAGTGTGTTGGGCTAGATTGGGATCAAAGCCTTTTAGATAATTATATTCCAAAGCAAACATGTTTTTATATTATTTAAAAATCTCAATGAAATCATGTATTTTAGCCCTAGTGCTTACCTTTGCAATCTTGAGAATCTTATCTTTGAAGATAAGAACTATTTAATAGTTCTCCTCATTAGTTAATATAGCTACCTTATCTTTCCTTATATGATATCCCTAATTGAAAAAACCTTAAAGGGTGACCAACCCTTTTAGAATATTATTAGACCTTAAATGAAAAATTTGATCCTCATAATGATGTTGTAATTTATCTTGGTTCATTAAGGAAAACTATGTTTCCTGTTATAAGAAACAATCAGTCTACTTATCACTATTAAAGACCTACAAGTGAGCTTAATTATCTAGCAATGATGGTCTTACCACAAATTTAACATGTGCTTACACTTTAAGCTTCTTCAACTCATTTGGGATGTCAAACTAAGCTTTCACAGCTACCAACCTATCAACATATTGATTTTGGTTTCTTGGCACTGCTTGGATGTTGAAGGCTTCAAAGTCTTCAAGTATATCCCACACTCTATGTTTGTATGATTTCATTAGGGGTTTATTTGTGATGTTCTAGATTATAACTTGATATACTATTAGCTCACTATCCACATACACTTGAAATTATTTGACTCCCCTCTTACTAACCCATTAAAGGCCATGGATAAGGCCCTCATATTTAGCTACATTGTAAGAGCAAAAAAATTAAAACCTATAAGAAAAAAGTACTTATCATTAGAGGGAGATATCAACATTGTGCCTATACCTACTCCATGTTTTCTCCTTGAGCCATCCAAGAACAATTTCCACAAATCACTAGTATCTTCTTGTGGCCTAGTGAGGGATAACATGGATTCTTTTCCCTAATGCAAGTAATAGACTTCCATGTCTCTTTCTTCAACACCTTCCAAAGGGTCAATTGACTAATTACCACTCTATATTTCATCTAAGAATATATCAGGTATGTATTCAAGATGAATGTCTAATTTTTGACTAGTAAGGTGTTCATCCTCATCTAGGATGGTATTATTCATGTTTGGGTTATCTGACACATAAGGATCTATGTGAAATTTTTAAATAGGATCATCCTTAATAGATACCTTGGTCCCATATCTTTTACTAAAATCCATGTAGGACCAATTTACTACTAGATAACTACCAATTTTAGCTTTGAAGTCTCTAGACAAGCATAGATCAAAACAAGAAGGCACATATAAAATCAATACATCCTAAGCCACTAAAACACTAGGAAAAGCATTTAAGGTAAAATTTAGGCCTCTTAAAATACTAGTTGGCTTGGTGGAGTAATAATTAACCTCTAAAACTCTCATAGTTTGGGGTTCATACTTCAAACCTAGCTGATCTACTATTGATTAGCCTACATCACCAAAGTACTTGTTCCACTACCAATCATGAAATCATGTACCAAAGAGTCACCAATGATCATAAAAATGTATAAGGGAGGAGGCTTGACCATCTTATTTTATTTATTTTCAGTATGTCCATTGGTTGCATTAGTGAGAACTATATTTTCCTTACTTGTTGGATTCTTAGAAACACCAATTTTTGACAATCCTTCTTGAAGGCTATCCCCTTGACCAAACATGGAAGTCATGTCCCACATTGGTACACTCACATTGGAATTTTTCATTTGTTCAAAAATATTTATGGTCATACCACCAAACTTTGGTTGTGCCTTAGGGGCCACAACCATACTTTTAACTTGTGAGTTTTGGGGGACTAAGGCAATCCCTTGATATTGATTCTTTGAAGCTGGTGGAACCTTTACAGATATTGAAACCTTTAGGGTAAAAATAGGTTCACTTGGATTTGATAGTAAAGGAGTAATAGTGGGAGGATTTTTAGCTACTTATTAGTTACCATTCATGTTCCTTATTTTGAACCTTGTATTATCTACCAATGGAATGTATGCTTGGCTATAACTTGCCTACTGATAGAGTGCATAACACTCTTATTGTTCATAGTTAACCATTATAGCACCCAACTAGTTATGACCTTCATTAGACACTTAGACTTGTTGAGGCTCTTTCAGTTTTGTCATCATAGGTACTTTTGTAATCTAAGCCATAAGTTCTTGATTGTATACATAACTAACACCTTGATGCCATTTATCATTAAAATATTGATTGAACTTAGTGTTTGGGACAATGGGTTGACTAAAATAATGATTTTAAGGCATGGTACCCTAAATTTATTGAGAATTGTTATTCTGAGTAGGGACTAAAGTATTAGAAGTGCTTGTAGTATGTGGGTTATAGTTATTTTTCCTAGCATAGTTAGGCTGCCCTTATCCTTAGACCTGACCTTGGCATTGGCCTTATAAATTTCCTTTATAGGGTGGCCTAATTTATTGATAATATTGTTGTTGATTTTGATATGGAACTTGATAAGGTCTATTGAATTGGGCTTGTTACTTCTTCAAATTTACCAATTTATTTCCCAAAGATTGAAACATGAACTTAAGCTCTTGAAACTTCTTATGTTCTTAGAAGTCACTGTATTGACTAGTTGAAACATTTACCTACTTTAGTGTAGGTATGGTAATAAGTGTTGGTATATAAAGAATGATAGTAAGGGGATGAATAACAATAAGAGATGGTTATATCTTAGGAAATAAAGGTATTGGTGGTTTAGATCTAAGCTTGCCAACTTGTACTAAATAAATCTTTGATCTAATTCCCACCTCACAGGCATTTGGTAATGTGTTTCCTCCCATAGAATGAATCATTACTATAATGACACTATTTGGAAATTTTAGATAGTAAAGGAAATCATAGTTAGGAGTAGGTGTGACAGAGACTAAAATCATGTCCCATGTCTTTTAGAACATTGTGTTGAAATCTTGCATATCCTCATGAGGAGCCTGATTGATTGTGGTTAGTTATTCTTCAAGTGACAAGTGGTCACTTTTATATTCAAAACTTTTACAAAATTCATCACCTAATTTATTTCATGATGTGATAGAGTTGGAAGTAAGGATTTTATACCAATCCAAGGCTTTTTCCCTTAAAAGATATGGCCAATAACCTAATATATAAATTTTCCTCATTGACATTATGAATATTGTAATATTTGGTTACATCCATTTTGTGCTCATAAGGGGTTGTAGATTGGTCTCTAGTTAAGTTAGGAATACTTTTAATAGCTACTTCTATAATAGGATCATATTACTAGAGGTCTAAAAGACTCTAACCATTAAAAGCCATAAAAGGGAAAGCCCTAGGGGTAGCCAAAGATCTTCTTACAAAGGAAGACCTAGGGATTTGTTAAGGATGAAATTTCCCTTCATATGGATGATTATAGGAAAATCTTAACCTATTTATTTAATTAAAAATTAATTCAACAAATTCAAAAGGAGTACCTATAGAAACTAATCTTCAAGTTAGCTTTGACATGAAATATAGCTACTAATCTACTACTATAATGTTTAGTGTTCTTCAGAGTCACTAGATACTAAAAGATGAAATCTATCACCATTTAAAATTGATTAAACTAACATCAAACTTGACCAATATTCTTTGAAAGTGAGTCCCACTAGGCATGCCAAAAACTATTGTGGTATTAATTTACACCCATGGAGGGATTTATTCAAGATCTCTCCAACTAATCCATAATATTGGAAGAACTCCATGTTGTAGGTATCATGTGGTGAGGTTGAACCTCTAGAGAAGGCTGACTTCCTCTTGTTGGATCACCTAGACTAATATATCTACTTGGAAAAGGGTTAGAAAGGGGGTAAAGGGTTACTAATAAAGTTATAAAGGAAATGCACCAAATTTAAATGAGAATTCACATAAGTTTGAAACCAACACTAAATCAACATAAGATAATATTTTCTCAAACAATCTCACAAATGAGATAATTGCATAAGTATTTCATGAACTAGGCTCACCAAGCAATCAAAGAAGCAAAGAGGAATTCTACGATTCACACCTAGCATCTATTAATGGTAGAAATATAACCAAGTTTAGACATAAAAATAACTTTAAAACACCTTAAAAGAGTCAAGAAGGGAGGAAAATGGTCATGGAAGAATCTCCTTAACAATATAATCATGCACAAGCCTACTAAACACTAATCAAATGCAATAGATATGGAAAATTAATCTTATTTGATTCAAGAGGTAGTTATTACATATTTTTGATAAGGTTTGGACTTATCAAAATGAGAGTCTCTTAATCTTATTTCCAAAATCAAATAATCTATCTAAAATCAGAAAGAGAGCATCCCTTATAATGGGGAAGAAATGGGATATATAGAGAAAAGGGGCAAAGAGAGGAGAAGTAAGTAATCAGAATTAATAGATGAGGTAGAATAACTTTGATGGAGTCCTAACAAATTTTTGATCCAATTAGGATTGATTATTCATCAATGAATTTTATATTTCATTAGTTCTAATAGCCTTTTATCCTTCTCATTGGTTGAGACATACACTAGAAGACAAAAATTTGTTGAGGATGATGATTCGTGATCTTATCGAGAAGGGAAACTATTTAAAGGCTCTAAAATAAGATTGCATCTTATACCTATACTCTCCAACCACTATATCTCTTTCTTGGAACTTATATGCCACCTTCCACTAGGATTCATTATAAGGACAAAATCCTCATATTCATATACCTAACAGAGCCATGGCTATGTCTACTTTAAGTGACTATAAGTACATGTTTGTTAATGATATGACCATGTCAAAAGATATGAAACTTGTTTTCATAATCATAAATATGATTCTAATTCAAACCTTAGATATAAATCTTCTATAGATGAAAACCAATCCTATTTATTAGTTTTCGTATAGTCATGATTTCAATGAAGATCTACCATATGCTAATAATTTTTCTTTATCTCCATTAGGTTTAAATAAACCTATTCTACCTCTGAACACTATGGAAGCCAAAAACTCATTGTACATATGGATTCCCTTCACAAAAATGATGAACACAATAATGAAACAACATTAGAACCTTAGAAACTAAGTCCTATGGGTTCACATAATATAACCAAAGGTCGAGACTAAGATTTAATGGTGGCCCTCAATATTAGATTTGTCTGCTTTGGTTTAACCTAAATTATATTTGGATCTTGAATCTATGTGTTTTCCCATCTAGGTTCACAAAATCCTATAATATAACATGTCTACATATGTGGTATCCTTACCATTCTCTTTATCATATTTTAAAATATGACTACTACTATTTTTGACGTGTGTCTTCATCTTGTTCACCCCTTAATATTTGGATCGATTTCATTCCATTGATCTCCTCTTAGAGTCTCCTAACTTCGACATTCATTATTGATCATTTTTTATTCTTACTCTTTCTTCCCAAATTATGCTACTTGGTAACCTCACATGAAATATGGGATCATTGACCTTCCGAATCAATGAAACCATTGATATTATCTATACTATTGAATTCATGTCATTGATCTTCGTCTATATGATCCAACATGGGTTGTTGATCTCCATTTGCATTATGATTATGACACTTGGTATAAATTCATTTAATCTTAGGATCCACTAAATTTTTGACCTCAAGATCATCATTGGATATTCATTTACATGATTAAATGTGTGTTTTTGATCCCAAATCTAGTTTTTAGCATGGACCATTGATCAGTATTTGTATGTAGGAGCATGCACCATTGATCTTGATCTAGAAACTTTTTAACTTTTTGACATGGTTAATTTTCCACATGCCATCGATATTTAATCTTATTGAATGTTGTTTCATGACTTGTAGTCCCACATTTAATGTTAGGATCCTATTAAATATTATGAATTGAAATGACTATTTTCTATAGCTTTAACTTAATGTCCCCAAGCACATCCCATTTATATTTTAAGGCTTGTATCTTGAGATAAATAACTCATCAAGACACTAAAATTTCAAGGGACATTCTTGGAACAAAATAATTCATTTATTTCAATTTTAAAACTTTGTTTAACTTCCATATGTGCTTATTAAATGCATAACCAAACTAACCTATTCATTCCTACATGACATGCTATGATGATCTGGCTTGTCTAGTCTTATGATAATCATATTTTGACCTACAAAGGTTCTGATAAACCTTTGAGGCTTTTTTTAAAACTCCATTCATTATTCTAAGTGCTTAAACACCGAGATAACTTTTGGGATCCTTTACTATTAATTTTAGACCTATTTCTAGACTTGATTCTAAAAAATGAACAAATCTACATTAAGACTTGCTTAAAGTGTTTTAAAATATCTTAAGTGGCATGTTTTCATCATCTTCCACCATTATATTACTTCAATCAACAAAAACTCTTCTTAGACTCTCATTTCACAATTAAGACCTCCCGAAATACTAACTTGTCTAGGTAAAATTTCATATGTAGGCTAAGTTTAGCCAATAGGTGATTTATAAGAGGTTTTTGTGGTTTGTAAGGATAAAAAATATAGGCCAAATTTAGGATATATGACTTCTCATATGTATCCAATACTTTTCCACAAGAAAATATTCTTCTCTCCAAGTATAACCCTTAAACACTAGCTCCTCAAGTAGAATGGTGAAAGAGTAGATTATAAATAAGCATAAATGAATGATTGTATATCTCTCTCAAATGAAAATGGAAAAAATGATGTGTTTATATATCCATATATAACCCTAAAACCTTCTAAATTTTTAGATGACACAATCAGTCTAGTCAGCCCAATTCTTAAATGAATAAAGTAGTTAGGTCCCAGACAATGTTCGATGGGCTGACCTAGTCCCATATCATCCTCATTTTTTAAGAACAAGGTCGACCCATCTAGCTTTGTTTGGTAAATGAAAAAATATGATTTATCTTAGGTAGGGGTTGTTTAAGGTAGTGAATTAATTAGAGGAGTGTGTAAGGGATGTTTGAAATATTAAGAAAATGTATAGGAGAGGTTTGTATTGGTTTTAAGTAGTGGTATAGGGAACAACAATCTTGTAAAGCACCAATCATCTACCC
>JARHVA010004016.1:42500-107500 GCA_037957365.1 Torreya grandis | reverse complement strand
TCCATCCTATTAAAACACATAAAATTATTACTTATTCCATATTTATAAATAGATTAGGGTTTTCACATTGAATCTACTTTTCTAGGTACAACACCGAGCTACAAGTTTTAGTCATGCAAGAATATGACCTATATACAAAGGTACAAGTGATCATAAAAATAGGAACAGTCTTGCAAAGAGGATATTAACACCACATTGAAGACACTACACACATATATCACTACTATCTAAATTGGGAATTATTATCTAGTGAGCAAATGAATAAGAAAATCCTATCGATGACACAAACTACTATCTAGATATCAAATTTCAAAAACTAGATCATCTGCAACAATGAATTTTTAGATAAGTCTTTATTATGTCTATTTATTATTATTATTATTATTATTATTATTATTATTATAATGTCAAACAAAGTCAAAGGTCACAAAAATTATTAATTAATTATTACATATTTATTTGACTAATTTAGGCATCTTAGACCCTTTAATATAACATATAAATTACTTTTGTAAAACTCTTAAAGGTTAAATCATTTTGTTAACCCATCTTATTTCAAATATTGCATCAAACCCTAGCTAGAATTCATTAAAATTTTGTTCAATAAATTTAGGGCTAAATACTTCTAATTCTATGATTTTTATTCAATAAACTAACTAATGAAAATCAAATATACATCGGTGTTTCAATTTATCTTACATCTAATTTAAAATGTTGCAAAAAACCCTAGATTCGAAAACCCTAACCCTAGTCATACTTAGGGTTTGTATCCTTTTTTTTATATACTCAAATTTAAATTTAAAAAATATCACAATTTCCTATAATATTTAAATTTTATAATCTTTCATAGATTAAAATTTTTAAACACTTCAAAATATATAAAACTTGTTTTCCTGCCTTTCAACCTATAACGACAAAATTTAACAACAAATTTGTTGAAATTGATAAGTGTCAATTACAAAACTTTATGTCCAAACATAAGGATATAGAAGATGATTTAATAAACATTCTTCAAGAGGAACTCAAACATAAAAATAATGGCCAATCTTTAACCCCTCTAGTTAAAGATGTTGTTACACCTTTCGTGGGGTCCACTCAACCAACTCAAATAGAATAACCCAAGATTTTTATTTAAGCATCAATGATAAATACACCACTTGTGGATAGTTATTATCCTCTAGATGTAAAATACCTTATGTATTAGTGTCTTTCTCTACAATCTAAGGTGTTACATATTAAGCATGGAGTAGCTAAGCCATCACATGCCTTAGATTCTAACATTCTCTTGCATACACCTTTGTCACATCACATAGAGGAAACTCCTTTTCCATCTAGTTTTGAATCACCCAAGATCAAATTATATGATGGAAAGGGAAACCTAGAACATCACCTTCAAGCCTTACACATAGCATGCATGGACTATGTGTCTAACAATTAGGTTTTTATGAATTTATTTCCACGTATTCTCAAATATTATGCCCTATACTGGTTCTATGATTTTCAAAACCAATCTATTATGGAATTCAATACTTTATCATATATGTTCCTATCACACTTATCTATCAACATTAGTGATAATATATCATATGCATGAGTGACATAACTAAAGAAAAAGTTAAATGATCCCATAGATGATTAAGTCTTATGATACAAGACAATATTATCAAAATTGACTAGCCCCATGGTACACATATATATTCAAGATATATTTAAATAGAGTCTATTACCAACACTACATAAATCAATCTTATTCAATAAGTTTTCCATATTTACTAATATGTGGCACACATTTAAGGAAAGAGAGGTTAATCTATTAGTAATGGGAAAACTCAAGTATAAAAATGGATCAAATTAAAATATTAAAATTAAAAACAAACCTCCATACAAGGTTAGGGACACATAAAACAAAAATTAATAAAAGGGTCATAGTCAACATAGCTTCAGATCCATCTCCTAGATTGGTTTTATCCAGTCCTAAATGTAGAGTCTTCACTAATCTGCCAGAGTCACCAGCATGAGTTATTCTATAACTATTAGAATGCAATATCATATCTCTCCCTCCTAGTAAAGAGATTGATATTACATGACCTCTTCCAAATAATTAAGATTCAAATGCATTAAATGAGTATCACAGGGTACTAGGCCACATGAAAAATAGATGCATTATTTTGAAGCACAAGATATAAAATCTCATTGAGGCTAATATTATTAATGATGTGGGGACACCCATAGAGGAACCAAAATAGAAAACAAAGGTAAAATCACTTAAGACATTTTTATATCCTTTCCCAAAGCATATAAGTAATGATATAGTGGGCACATCAGGTGTTCACTATACATACCAAGCTCATACACCACTAGATTCTTATCACATAGTTATAGAGGAGATACATACCTTACAAAACATAATTGGCATGTATCATACTATAGTACCACTTATACCACTTATCACATTTTTATATTAGGAGATTGTGGATGATGACATATATTTTCATGTTCCCTTCATACAATCATATATATACCACCATCCTATTCATAATGTTATGGTTGTCAACAAGTCAAGCATAAGCATTTACATCATGACACTTTTACAACACTTATACTATATACAGTGGGATATATTTCCTATTGATATAATAATTAGTGGTTTTAGTGACCATGTTTATATCTCCATCGAGGAGATTTTTCTTCCATTATAGGTTGGACTGGCATACATAGCCATTCAGTTCTTAGTAGTACCTAGTGCAGGTACATTTGACATATTATTAGATAGGCCATGGTTAGATTATCTTTGATCCATCCCATCTATATTACATCAATTCCTAAAGTATATACATGCTAACTAGATGTTTAATATTAAGGGTGTCCTATATTTGTATCTTTTTCCCCTCCCACAAGCATTTCTAGCAAGATTCTAGTCACACTTCCAACATAGACACCAGCTACAGGTCTAGTATTACCAAATATTACATGGCTATCTACTATATTAGAGTATATAAATTCTATGCACACATCACAATTTTCAATAGAGTCCTCATAAAAGTGCATGTCTACTTATATAGTGTCTACACACATACTCTCCCTCAAAGACCATTACTAGAAAGACTATTGTATCGTAGATACATCAAATATTATAGAGGACCTTCCTTTTCTTAATTTAAACTAAGACCAATTTTATATGTATAATTACTGACAGGGTGGGGGTAAATCAATGAGCCAAAATAATCCAAACTTTAATTCTAATCTTTAAAATGACTTAATCAATTACCACAAGCATTCACGAAGCATACATATCATTCAAAGCAATAGTCAAGAGAGACAATACAAGATCAATCACATAACACATGGTATACATGAGAAATCCTCTTGAGAAATAAAACCCACTAGAACCTAAAATTGGACTACTATCCTATATAACAAGATCTAATTTAGACTAGATATAACTGATCAAAGAACTACAATCCCTATTTAGTGAGACTCAAATCTGATAAGGTGCTACTATACGTATCTAGTTGAGATACAACAATAACAAAAATTTCTATCAAGTTTTACTTTATAACAAGGCTACAACCACCTTATATGTTGAGCACCCAAAACAACACCTATAAAATAATTCCAACTCTAAATCTATGTCAATAACAACTGATGATGGACCTCAACTTATCTCTTTTAACCTTCATTCACACTCAATCTACAAGAGAACTACTATGCCAATATAATTATGACCTACAGGTCATATACAAATTACTCAATATATTATGATCTTTAACACATCCTCAGGGTAATATATCCCTTCTTCACTCCATAAAACACAGACACAAGCCTCTCTCCAATCACTCCTTATTCTATCATATAAAGTCTAGAACCCATCATCTTTGGTTCCATTATTTATAGAGCAATATTTATCAACATCATCTTGGTCAACCATTAGGCATGTATTAACCCTTAATACATCTATAATAAGAAGATAAAATCTACATAGGTAAACCATAGCAACTATGGGTCACCCTTAAGAAGCTAAACCTTTTAACAAGGTCCATGTAGCTCTTATAGGTGTCATGTGAACCCATTCACCCATTTAACACATCCTTGACTAAAAATAGAACATAAAAACACTTTCAAATACACGTTTCCACTCTTTATTTTCCCTTAAACATCCTTAAATGATCATAGTCAACTTAGCTTGCCTTTGTGTATTCTCTAACAACTCAAACACTGACATAATGCACACAATCACCATGAATGAGCACATAATAAACATCTTAAGAATTATTCATCCTTAAGATATATTCAACACACATTAAAAAACCAAATAAATCATCCTCACGGAGTCTATAAAATGATAAAATAGATCATTCATTGTGAGACATCAAAACAACATCAACACAAGCTTGAATATCCTTCTCAGGCCACATTCAAAACATATATGAAAACATAGTCAAATTTAGAGATTCATAACTATGTTTGTACACACTTTCAAATATTCAAATTTATATTAATAGATATGCCTTGGAGTATTCTACCACTTTTATTTTTATTTCATTAGAAAATTCCTCTTTTATCAAAAGATATGGTCAAAATACAAAGCTCTAGTTTTTTCTATGTTAAATTTAATTATTTGAATAACAATGACCATAGTTAACCTTCAAACATAATTCTTGAATCTCACAGACTCTCAGCTTAGGATTAATCTCTCACCATTTATATTATATGAGCTTTAATGTATAGACTACCAAATCCAAATGTTAAACATCTATCACATTGAACTCATCTCATGCAATCTTGGAACTTTGACTCAATGCACTTCATTGATCTTCATTGATCTCTATGGATCAATAAGGACTTTAACAATCAGTGATCACCATTCAATCAACTTTATGAATGCACACTCACCATTGGATCATTATCCTTTACCTTTTCTTATATTTTAAACATCATGTACCTATCCTCATCTCATTACCTCCTGACTTCTTGGAACCACATGCACCATTGATATTGATCAAACTTTAACACTTTCAAAAATTACTAAGTATGGGGACCCTATCAATATGCCTGAGTAGCCATTTTTTATCCTCAATAACTTATTTTATGCTTAAATACAAGGTCTCAAATTTAGAATAGATGATATCCTCTCATAGGATAATCCAACCATGTGACACACTACTCTTTTAAATTTCATGTTTGTGAGATATAACACCATTAAAGTGGCTTCTCATAAACTTATATCATAGAACCAACCATGTCCAAATCTACTTGAGAGGCCAACTTTGAGCATCTATAAATTTTTTTGTGCTTCAATGCATGATCTTATATTTAGCAAAAATAATCTATGCTCAAAATTTAATAAACCCATATGATCATTTCCTATTTATAACTTTGCATGTTTAGGATATAACACTGTCAAGATGCTCACTCAATTATTTATACCCCACTATAGAATTGGCTATGGGAAAACATAGTCAGACTACTTAGGAACCCAACTTTGCATATACATAACTTTTGGCATGATACATCACATAATCTAAAATTAAGTAGAAATAAAATAGGCACAAAATGAATAATCCCATATGATCATTTTATCCTCACACCTCCATGCATGTGAATTCTGACCTCATCAACATTCTTATTTAGTTCTTTCTAGCCACTTTGTAAATTTGGCCAAGTATGGGAAAATAGTGAAATTTATCTTAGAAGCCAACTTTGCACCCTCTTATATTTAACCACACTTTTATGAATGACATGAGATTTGGTGCATAAAAACTAATTAATAATATGATCACAACCATATGAACAAATCCCCTTGACTCCTTCCTACATGGTCATGTTGATGTCATCAAACTACCTACTCGGATTTTTTGCCACTAGACCCAAAGTGTCTAGATGAAAACTATGGACTACTAGATGAGTTCCACTTATGCACACAACATCTCAAATCATAGATCACATATTATAGGACCCTTTTCACATGATAAATTCTCCATACTCATCCCTGATCCTCTTAAGCTATGTCAATACTAAAGATCAACCAAGCCACCTTCAAGCATAAAAGAAGAAACACATTACACACTTTGTCATTATCACATATACTATCAATGCACTTCATCCACTCACAAGAGAATCTCCATGACATCATCATGACAACTCTCTAATAATATCCCCCTTTGTCATTGATGTCAACACCCATTAATATATAAATACATATCTCACCTTCTCTCTTTTCAAATCACTCCTATAATAGGAACTTTATCCCCAACCAAAACTTTCTCCCCCTTTGACATAATGACAAAGTGGGAACACACTAATCCTAAGGACTTGAAAATAATATCAAATAGAAAAGTACCATTGTATAATATGATACAAACTCCCCCTTACTTAGATCCTACTTCTTCTTATCTTAACAACTTCTTCTTGATCCATGCCAACACTCTCTTTAATCAAGCACTGTAGCCAATGGAGAAAGAACACATAAAAGAACTGAAATATGATATCATTCACCAAGAAACATTTTAGATGGACTCCCACTAAGATATATAAACAATTACACCTTCTGAGCATCTTTAGATCTCCACACACCATGAAGAACCACCATGTAGGCTTACTAGCCTTATTTCTCAAGACACTTCCATGAACACCCACCAAATAGGAAACATGATATAAAAAAACTTGATAACTCAACTTGAAACACACAAACCTTTCTCTTTTGGAGAAACTAAGAAAAAAACATTCTTCTTTTAACTATGCCCATCTAGCCTCCTTGTAGCCTTACCTAAAAATTTTAGAGCCCATTTAATAGATACACATCTTCAAGACCTAAAACTTCATATATGGAGTATTCTCATATTCTCCCTCAATCACACCAATTTACATCACCAATATCATCCTCTACAACATACTTGTTTTACAAACTAACTAGCCAATTATCTCTCTATATTGATAAATTTTTGAATAAATTGAGAACCAAAACACTTCAAATCTCTATAAATTTTTATTTGATCACTGATTACTCCCATTCAACATATTAATAAGTCTCAGACCTCAATTCACAATGTAAACCATTTTTATAGTAAATCCTAAAACCCTTGAATCTCAAAACAAATAGGATCAACAAACCTCCTTTTGGTTAATGCACACCTCTGTAAATTATTTCACACCTAGAGATACCCATCACACACTTACACACAAAAATTTGAGCTTCCATACCTTTGGGAACCCATACATCCTATAACCAATTTTAGGCCTACTTGCCCTTAAACCCAAAATAGAGAAAACTGAGATCACTCAAAAATGTTTAATTGGGACATACATACATTTAGACCTCAAAAATACCTAGATCTCACCAAAGATAAATTCACAAACATTTATGAGCACCGAACACTTCTTGAGATTTTCATCAATCTCATTAATCTACCTAGAACCACCCAATCTGACTATGTACCATAACTTTTTCATAAAACTCCAAAATAAGCTCATGAACTTGTTGTTCCCTCTTAGCCAAAGACCTTCTCTAATTGTCATTATCATCTTGAGAAATAAGAATTGCTTCTCCACTATAAGGATTCTCTTAACAATCATAAATAGAGACACATTCTATAACTTGATTTTCTAAAACAAAAATAAATCCTCATCTTCCATGTCCTCCTTGCTCATCTGATATTTGTAGTTTTTCTTCTTCTTCTTCTTTGGCTTAGAAGAAACAAATTTCTAATCAATTTCAACATTATCATCCTCTTATATGATTTAATTGACAATATATGGAGATAACATAGATTCCTTACATACTTTTTCATCTAAAAAATATTCCTTTCATCTAGGAACCTCATCATTAGGCACAGACAATTGATTTTCTTTACATTATGCATGTTCAACAACAACATGATATTTACTTTGATCCATACATACCTCAGAACTAGCTTCAACCAACACCTTGGTCTTCTTCTTGAGATTAGACTCTTTATTCTAAATATGAGAAGATAATGAGACCTCTTAAGACTCTTCAACTTCATAAGAATTCCCCACCATAGAAAATAAATTACTTGGACCTGTAGTCTCATCATGACTCACCCTTGTCACCTTTGGCTTCAATGTGTTAACTTACCTTCTTTTTTTAACTCTAGGATCCTTATTAAATATATTATGTCTTTTAGGCCTTTGCTTTCATAACATAGCAATGTGACCTATTTATTTGTAATTGTAGCACACCATATCTTTTACAATAAAAGTATCTTGCCTTACCTTATTTAGATAGAAATTTGTAGAATTTCCTATGTCATGACAAATAAAACAACCTTTCCTTTTTGAAGAAGGCTCACCTTGTCTAATATTAAGTGGAAAATTGTCTATAAAGTGTCCCACATAAAGACAATTAAAGCACTTGATTATACTTATACCTTTTGACTGATGACCCCTATCATAGTCCCAAGCAAATTCATTTCTAACATGTCTCTTCCACTCTCTGGCCTATAAATAAATTGATTACATGTATAATATTAAACAATTGAATTTAACTATTTTATCTAATTTTTCTTTACTCTAACAACACCTTCATTTCTTGTCTAATGACTTGTCTTGAAAGTATGAATATCCTGGTTCATATTAGTCTTCATCTTATCTTGAGTTATAGTCTTTTGTTATTTTTCATATCCAAGACTAGTTATATAAATATCATGTTTTTGACCACTCAAAATATTGTCTATATCACATGAGTTCTTTTCTAGATCAAATTTAGAAGATTAATTTTTAGAAACATACCTTGAATATTCATCTTCTATAGCTTTTAGGATTTTTAATATAATTCTAAATTGAAAATTGAGCTGCTTGATCATATCTTCATGATCCTTGGCATATTCATTAAATCTTACCTCAAATACACTAAATTTATCCTAACAATCCTCAATTTTATATTTTATTTTCTTATTAATCTTCTACTCAACATTCAATTCTTCAAAAGAATTCATCAAAAGAGTCTCACAATCCACCTCATATTCATCATCATTTAAATCACTCCAATTAGACTCCTAATGTGATCAACTTACTTTCTCAGCCATGAATAAGGCTTCTATTTAGCAATACCAACATATTCACAATCATATTCTAAATCACTATTTTCACTCTCATCTAATGAGTTGCAATCTTCTTTTTGTGTAAAGACTCTTCTTTTTCTTGAAGGACCTCTTATTATTGTTAAAATTTCTAAAACCTTTCATTATGTATGTCTTCTTATCTTCATCTTTTCCTTCATAATTATCTTCATCCTATTTATTTATTATCATGATTATGAGGTCATTTCTGAGAAAAATGTTCTATCTCTCCATAGTCAAAACATTTAAAGGGTAGTTTACCCTTATACTTTCTTGAGTTAGTGTTTAATTTCTTAGTAATCAAATCAAGTAGTTAATCATCATCAATGTCAGATATGTCATCCTCTTTGGATATATTACATTGGAACTTCTTCTTAGGCTTCATCTCTATCTTAAATATAGCTTCCTTGTTTGGTTGGATATCATCATTCTTCATCATCTCATAGGCAGTAAGGGTGTCATGTAATTGATCCATCTTTAACAGAGTAAGGTCATGACTATTTTATATAGCAAATAATTTTGGATCAAACTTGGTGGATAAAGACCTTAATACCTTATGAAAAATAATAGTACCTTCAATATTATCTCTAAGACCTCTGATGATATTCAAAATCTCATTAACTCTCTATAGAAAGGATTCCACAATATCTTCTTTGTTCATCTTGAGACTTTCAAATTACCTTTTGTGAGTCTAAAAATTAACAAGCTTAACCTTTGAATATTATTCAAAAATAGTCATCAATTTATCCCATATTTCCTTGGTAGTTGTGTAATTAATTAATTTGGTGAACTTATTTTTATGTAAGACCAAAAGTGATGGTATTCATTACCTTAGAGTTGTTCTCAAATAGATTATTATCTACAATACTAGATGGAGGAATAATAGGATCGGTATAACCATCTAGAATAGATTTCCATACATAAACCCTAGGTATATAATGTAGGTATTCATCCTAACACTCTAAAAAGCATAATTAAATCCACTAAAAATTAGTGCTTGATTAGTGGATAAACCACCTTGCACATTCTGAATAGCCATTGTACCTTAGATCACCTTCAACTTGTTAAGCCTTTATCAAAGGACCTTACTCTGATACCAATTGTTATAGGTATAATAACTAAGAGGGGGGTGAATTAGTGAGCCTAAATAATCTAAACTTCAATTATGATCATCAAAACTATGTAACCAATTGCCACAATTATTCATGAAGCATACATATCATTATAAGAAATAAGCAAGAGAGACAATACAAGATCAATCACATAACACATGACATGCATAGGAAACCCTCTTGGGGAATAAAACCCACTAGAACCTACAATTATACCACTATATATATATATATATATATATATATATATATATATATATATATATATATATATATATATATATACCAATCAAAATTGATCAAGGAACTATAATCCATATTTAGTGAGACTCTAATCCGACAATGTACTAATACACCTATCTAGTTAATCTATAATAACAACTAGACCTTTTAGAAATTTTTACCTTAAAAGGAGGATATAACCACATTAGATGTTGAGCACCCACAATAAAACCTATAAAACATTTACAGCTGTAAACTAATGTCAACAACACTTGATGATAGACCCTAGCTTATCTCTCTTCACCTTCACTCACACTCAGTATGCAAGAGAACTATTCTGCCAACAAAATTATGACCTACAAGTCATACAAAATGTCCTCAATATATTATAGTATTCAACACATCCACAAGGCACTCTACCCCTCATTCACTCCACAAAACACACACAAACCTCTCTCTAATCACTCCTTAGTATCTCATATAAAGTCTAGAACCCATCATCTTTGGTTCCACTATTTGTAAAGCAATCTTGATCAACATCATCTTGGTTAGTAATTAGGCATGTCTTAACCCTTTATATATATATATATATATATATATATATATATATATATATATATATATATATATATATATATATATATATATATATATATATATATATATATATATATATATATATATATATATATATAAAGGGTTTATAAGCTAAATAAAATCTACATAGGTTTTCCATAGTAACTATGGGTCACACTTAAGTAGCTACACCTTTTAATAAGGCCCATATAGCTCTTATAGGTCTCATATGAACCTATTCACCCATTTACCATATATTTGAGAAAAAAATAACATAATACCACTTTTAAATACATGCTTAAAATACTTATACAGCCTTAAACATCCTTAAATGATCATAATAAAATTATCTCAATGCTGCATATGCTCAAACAACTCAAACACTAACCTGATGCACATAGTCACCATGAATGAACACACAATCAACTTGTTAAGAATTATTCACACTTAATATATATTAAAAACACCTCTAAAAACCATACATAAATGTAGACACCAAAATTGTGTCTAACCCTTATCGTCCTACCTTTAACCCCTGTCGACCATTTTCCCACAAGCCTTACCCCTGGCAGCATGTAAGAATGAGCAAAAGGCTAAAATTAGCCTCTGTCCCCATTCTGCATCTGCCAACACTGGCCACTACTCGATTGACGTCGCCAATGTTGGTCACTTTTCGGCCAACATCGGCATTCCTACCAGCATCGGTCAGCCTTAAACTATGTGCATTAATTCATTTCTCAATCCGTTATCCGTTATTCAGTTGCCAATCAGTTTCGCAACCGGTTATTAGACCTGCGGCATCAAAACGTTTCTTTGATCTGAACCCCACAGCAATGATCAACCAATTTTCTTGCATCCAACCAAATGATCAACCAATTTTCTGGCATCCAGTGATCTGTAATCATCTCTCGTGTTCTCTCTCTCGAGTACAAGGACTCTGCATCGATCTGCTACATCAAACTTCTTCAACATAGCGACAACAACAATCATGTCTCCCACTAGCATGTAACAGGTAAGCTTTTCTCTATGTTTTCATTTTGTTCTTAGTTACTATTTTTAATTGACATTACCACCCAGACTTAGTTAGACCATAGCCCCGACCTTACTTCTACCCGTATCACCACTATTCACCCTCTGCAAAAAATATAGTCTATAATTCTGCCTAGATCCCTATCTAAACCCCCAGATAATTCCTCTGACTCCCAAACCAGTTGCCTGAACCCTCAAACAAAAACATCTGACCTTTTTGCAATCCAAAAACTCTATCCAGACCCTACCCCATCCAAAACTACTACCTCGACCGACGCCGGTCATTACCCCGACCGACGCCGGTACTTTAACCGACGTCGGCACCCTTCCTGACCGATGCCGGCACAAAGATCGACACCAGCGACTATGCAGAACATTTTGCTACATATCAGGTATGCATTTTTTTTCTGTCTTTATTTCTTTCATTCTATCTTTCACTATTTATATTTTAGTCAAATATTCTACTTTTTATCAGTGGGTTGATATCCCTTAAGGAAGTCTTCGTACTTCAGGGATCAAGCATTTGCTTGACAGCCCACCGTCTCTTCGTCTAACATTTTTTTGTGTTTAATCTATTTTTCTTTGCAGGTGTCATTCCTCCACAGCCAAAGAGGAGTACCTTCCAATGTCTGATTTTGGTGTGCACAACCTTATCCAGGTATCTTCTAGCCTTGACCATTTCTCTTAGTTTCTCATTTCTATCTTTTGAATGTAGAAAGCGATTTAGCGTAGAAACATTCTAGCACACTCGGTGGGACCCTAGGGCCTTCCTTGGGTTCTTTCTTTCTTTCGTTCATATAGGTGCATTTGGTTCCTTCCCTTTTTTCCTCTTTCGTCTCTTCTAAACGACATCATAAGCAGGACTAAAAAGAAATTTTCTTTTCTTTTTTGCACTTCTAGACTAGTCAAAACTCATATTCTTCGACTCTTTCTCCATTCATTTTCATACAAACAAACATTTTGACTTGGGACTTAAAACACTTTGCATTCATTTCTGTTTGCTTGCATTTCTTAGATCACACTTAGTAATTAATAAACGCATATTGAATTAATCTAGTCCACTTGATGTTACATGACCAAACCACTTGCACAAAACAAACATCTTAACTTACCTGAGACAAGGCCCGACTGTGATTTCATCCCCCAATAGATACCTTACCCATCCTGACGATCTTACTTGGATTTCATCACCAAGGGGAAAGCCCACTCCGTTCTCTGGCAGAGTCTAATCTCTAGGGGAAGTATATTTTGGCTAAGCGGGCCCAGTTTATCACTGGACTCGTGAAGTGAGGGGAGCTTGCTCCTTAGCACCATGCCTTGTACGAAACATAACACAAACTTCTTGAGCACCATAACTAACCCGAAACCATCCATAGACTACTTCTTTTAAGACCCAACTCAAAAGCCAATCTTCCTCTACACATATTCTAAGGCATAAGCCACTATAATCCTAACAATTTACTCCTAGGGTTTTAGGATCTGCTTGTGTTCTTCATCTTTTCTATTCTTATCTACTTGTTTGAGCTTGTGAGGACATTCTTTCTTGCCTTGAATGGTTCTGACTCGTAGCCAAGCCAAGGCTCTAGTCGATCACGTGAGGCATCATCTGCTTCCGTCTACCCCATCAATAACCAGCCCTATAATGGAGTTCCACTCAGAGACTGAAAGAACTCCTACTCGACCATCCCCAACCCAGTTGCCTATTGTCCCAAAAGGGGACCAAGATTTTGTAAGACTCTTGGACCTCAATGTCACAGTCCTCCAAAACTATCTTGCGAGGAACCCAACGCGAGACCTTTCGAGTGAAGCGGCGGTGACATCAACACCGTCCGCTACCCAACCTTTTGCCTCAACCATTAACGTGACCATGGCCTATACGGAAAGTTTGGCCTCCCTGTCTATTTTTAGACTGACCTCCATCGGGGTTCCATTACCCCCTCAACCACCTATAATTTAACCAAGTTCTACATCATACTAGAACTTGATTGTCTCGACCCCACACACTCTTGCGCCCATATATGCAGGAGTGCCTACCTTGCCCTTTGTCAATGCCATCACACAACCACCTTTGGCTATATCTACTCAGCTTATGCCTTCTACCTTCATAACCCAACCACCTTTGGCCTCCACTTTTGTCTCTATGACTAGTCATCCGTATGTTGAACCCTTATTGGTAAAATTGACTACATCATATACCTCTTCTAGCCTCTTTCAAGTGCCTTACAACCTAGGGGGTGCCTCATCTGCCAATTCGTTAGTAGATCTCATCAAAATGCTGATGGATAAAATGTCCAGTCTTGAGACCTCTATCTCTGGCTCACACAATGCTCTCTCGTATGAGCAAATTTGCAACGAGCCCATTCATCCTTTTGTCCCTATCAGGCCATACCCCAACCAGTGGGAACTTCCTAATTTTTCTCATTTTCAAAGCAAGGAAGACCCATAATAGCACTTATGGGCATTCAGAGATGCCTATTACCTTATCACCCATGACGATGCATTACTTCTACGCATGTTTCCTATGTCTCTTTTTGGCCCTGCCCTTGACTGGTATAGCTCTCTTGCCAGACATTCTATCTTTTCATTTATTCAACTCGCCCAATTATTCATTGACCATTTCTCAATCAATATCACTAAACAAGTCTCGATCACAGACCTCTACTCCATTAGGCAATTTGACAATGAATCAATAGTCAATTTTGTCACCTGTTAGAGAGGCTTGATTAACCAGCTCTCCTTCTCCTTGCCTCAACCTGAGCTCATTGAGCTCTTTTCTCAAGCATGTGTCAGCCACATCTCCTCCACCTTATAGATTCAGACATTTTGCACTTTTGACGAGGCTTTCACCATGGCCCGAAATCTTGAACTTCGCACCATTGAAGAAGATAAGGTCAAATTGCATAATACTAACGCAAGAACCAATGACCATTCTTCTTCCAGACCTTCTTCTTCTACCAATTCTGAATCCAAAGGAGTGGCCAACACTATGGTCGTCAAATCACCATCTTCGACAACAACTAATCAACCTCAACCTTCAATATCTCAAAGCATCACAAAACAATTCCAACAACGGTACATACAACCCTTCCCTAACCATCCTCCTAGCCACAACAACATTCAGACCATGACTAATGACTCTCATGACCATCATATACACACAGTCAACACGGTTTCACCTCTTGTCCCTGACCAACCTCCATCACAGGTAAAAGAGCCATCTTCTCCCGTTTGTCTTTCACAGGTAGAAGAGCCATCTTCTCCAGTTCGTCTTCCACAAGTAAAAGAATCTTCTTCTCCTATTAGTCCTCCATCGACCTCTCTCATATTAGAGGATGCTTTGACCACATCAACACCAACTGCCTCACCTTCATCCTTCTTATCATCCATAGATGATCATACCTTTTTGACTCCTCAACCACATGCAGAAGCCATGACTACTTCGGTGCTCTTTCCACTTAAAGAGCCCACATCTTCAATCCCTTCTCCATCAAGAGAAGAACCATCCACATCTAAGTCCAAACCCGTGTAGGCGTCCATCATGCCCAAAGAGATTAAACCTCTTGGTGTTCACCCCACATCTAACCTCGCCTCACACAAAGGTGGCCCTCAACCCAAACCAACGAAGGCCATTCAACCACACCGGAGGACTCCTCCCCCACCTTCATCATTACCTTCAATCTTGGACCTACATCTATCCACTTTAATAGGAGTTCTTCCTACTCTCATACTTCCTAGAGGCAAGTCACCTCCATTACTCTCTCAACCCATTAGACATATATCTCTTCCAAACCATCGACCAATGCATCCAATGCCTCTCAAACCAAAGTCACCAACCCTCACTACAACAACACATCCAAACCCGTTAGCAGGTTCTTATGCCTTGCTGTTATGGAAATTATTATAGTCCTCTCATATCTATCTCCTGCCTCTTAAACCATATCAATCTCTCAGACCAAAACCACCCTAGTTCGATGACACTCGCATTTGTGCGTATCATCGCATGCTTGGGAATGACACCGAGCATTGTTGTGCCCTCAAGGTTGTCATTCACCAATGTCTGGGGAATGACACCCTTCTTCTCGACCACATCATCAACAAACCTTCAACACTGCCCCATTCATCAATTCTCAGATCAAGGCCATCTTGGTTTGACAACTCTAAATTTTGCCACTATCATCACACTCCAGGACATGACACCGAGCATTGTTGTGCTCTTAAAGCTGTCATTCATCAACATTGAAAAAAGGATTCCCTTCTCATCAAGGATCCTCTTGACCACCTCTTTGACAAATCATCAACACCGACCCATGCTTCTACAACCTCATCACCTAAATCGGGATCTCCACACCAGACTATGGTCCCTTTGCCACCTTTAACCCCCTTATTTGACATCAACACAGTCCATCTAACCACTAAACCTCAACTGACCTTAACCAATCCGTTAAACATTCTCCCTAGCTGCTGGGGGAATTCAACCTTCATCCAAACCTCGACCAATTTTTAAACCCAGTCTCAATCAAATATCAATCACTCCTTTAATCCTAAACCTCGACTAAGTGTCCATCGACCCTACCTTTGATCAAACATTTGACCAGTCTCGACTAATCAATAATCAAATATTAATCAACCAAACATTCAACCCAAACATTCAACCAACCTTTTTATCAAACCATTCAACCAGTCTTGACCAATCAGTGACCATATCAACCAACTTCACATCCACTCATCAATCAACACCTGACTAATCTGGAAAGAGGTAAATGGGGCAAATTTGCTCCTAATTGACTCAGACCTTATCATACATGGACCAGAAACTTATCAGAACTTGAGCCTTTTTATGCCTTTCATCTGCGACCACTCTATTGCTAGTCGAGTACTCGTTCACTTGACACTTAACTTGAGCTCATCCCTTGAGCAATCCCCGTTCCCTTGGTCCTAATTCTTTTCATCCCTATTCCTCTTACAAATTCCTTTATAACCATTTTATGATGTATGGATGCTTTTTCCTAATAAAAGGGAGCCCTTGACCTTCTATAATCTTATCCATGACTCATATTTCTATCAAAACAAATCAAGATGTCAAAATATCCACGGTCACCATATCAATATCAAATCACAAGACAGATTGCTCCCTCAAAAGATAGCTATACTATCATTTGCTATAACTAATAGACTGCTCCTTTGAAGGACATCTATTCAAAAGCCCTTATATTAAACAAAATTCTAGACCACTCCCTCGAAGGATGGCTATGACTAATCTGGCAATAAACATCATTATCTTAGAAGCTTCCCGCATCGATCAGCTTCACAACTGACCACCAAGCAAATGACATCTCTATGCAGACTTCCCGTATTGATCAGTCTGCACCTAAAAAAAAAATAGAAAAATGAGTCATGGACTTGACTTATAGTTGTCTCAGGGTCTCCTATAAAAAGGGGCACAGTTATCTCTGCTCTTAAAATGGGTTACCCTATTTTCTCCTCCTATCCCCTGCTCAAGGGACTTCAAGCTCACTTTAATGTCAAAGTGATTTGATTACCGTTCTAACACAACATCTAGTCAACAACATCATGCATGAATGGGGCTCTTGGTTCTAATAACCCTTATCTATGCTGTCATTTTGGTCCTTGTCAATGAAAGAGCAATATGCCTTTCACTTCTTCTACACTTTGGTCACATTCACCTTCATCACTTGTCCATCCTAATCAACTCAACTCAACTCTCTTTTCAGACCACTCCCATAGCCTATTCACACTAGTTTCTATGGACAACAATCCACATGGCAACTATCGACCAGACGCAATTTATGTTAAGCATAAACCAATACTTGCTGAAGCATAAATAGACGTCAATTCATTTTTAGCATACATCCATCATGAATATGGAAAATTTCTAGGGATGAAAGACCCCTCAACCAATGTTGCAGAATACACCATTTGGAAAAGGCTGTAACATCTTTTTCTCCTCATCATATCAATCACTTTGATCACGCCAATCATCAACCAATCTTCTCAACTAGTCTGAACTACATTAGTCTGAGGCCCTAAGATTAGGGCTATGTAGGCAGCCCTCAAATGATACGACATCATCTAGGGTTAGCTCGACCACCCTCATTTGTTCATCTCTCTGATGGACAAACCTTCTTTCCTCCTTTTGACCATGACCTTGCCCTTGACTAAGACCATTTCCATCCCTTTGACCCTTCCTCCCTTCTAGGGAGAACTACATTGGCCTAAGGCCCTTCACACAAGGGCTATGTAGGCACCACTGAGATCACATAACATCTTCTCAGGTTAGCTTGGCCACTTTCTTTTTCCATCCATCCCCCCTGACCAATGACCATTGGAGATCATGCCTATCTCCTCCAACTTCGACCACTTCCAAGACAATGTTGCCTTGGTTGTTTTTGCCTGTATGCTACCTCATGACTGGTTAACAAAATTATGCGCATACTATTTTTGGACCCTCACAAGTATAGGATCGCAAGCCGGTTGATCCCTACTACTTGTGACATTTTTGTGTTTCTAGGAGCACTTCCTGAGCCTGGGATACCTGGAACACGACGACCATTTGGAGCTTCAGCTTCGATTGAATAACCCGATTAGCAGATGACTAAATGCTGGGGCCCAGTTATTTCAATTTTGGCATTCCTTGACCCTTAACCTATGACACTCTAACCTGACCATCTCATGTAGTGGTATGCATGCAATCACGACTTTTGCAGCATTCACCCTCACCCCTATTTTTCATACACTCTTTGTCAAATCAGCACCTGATTCCTGGTTCCCTTCCCTCACCTCCTGCTTTGAGGGGGAATACCTCATCCATAATCAGGGCAACCAATCCTCCTATTTTTGTCTTGCACTTCATTCAAACAACCAACAAGATAGAAGCGACCTTTTCCCACACCTGGGGCAACCACCTCCTATTTTTGTCTTGTAGTTCGTCCAAAACAACCAACAAGACAAAAAGGGGCAAATGTAGACACCAAAATTGTGTCTAACCCTTGTCGTCCTCCCTTTAACCCCTGTTGACCATTTTCCCACAAGCCTTACCCCTAGTACCATGTAAGAATGAGTAGAAGGCTAAAATTAGCCTCTGTCTCCATTCTGCATCTGTCGACACCAGTCACTACTCAATCGACATTGCCGATGTCGGTCACCTTTTCGGCTAACATTGGCATTCCTATCAGCATCGGTCAGCCTTAAACTGTGTCTATTAATTTGTTTCTCAATTCGTTATCCATTATTCGGTTGCCAATTGGTTTGGCAACTGGTTATCAGACCTGTGACATCAAAACGTTTCTTTGATCCAAACCCTACAGCAATGATCAACCAATTTTCTTGCATCCAACTGAATGATCAACCAATTTTTTGGCATCCAATGATCTGCAATCATCTCTCGTGTTCTCTCTCTCGGGTACAAGGGCTCTGCATCGATCTGCTACATCAAACTTCTTCAACATAGTGACAACAGCAATCATGTCTCCCACTAGCATGTAATAGGTAAGCTTTTCTCTGTATTTTCATTTTGTTCTTAGTTACTATTTTTAATTGACATTACCACCCTGACTTAGTTAGACCATAGCCTCGATCTTACTTCCACCCGTATCACCACTATTCACCCTCTATAGAAAATATAGTCTATAATTCTACCCAGATCCCTGTCCAAACCCCCAGACAATTCCTCTGACTCCCAAACTGACTGCCTGAACCCTCAAACAAAAACATCTAACCTTTCTGCAATCCAAAAACTTTGTCTAGACCTGACCCCATCCTAAACTACTACCTCGACTGATGTCGGTCATTACCCCGACTGACGCCAGCATTTTAACTGACGTCGGCACCCTTCCTAACCGACGCCGGCACAGAGATCAACACCGATGATTGTGCAGAACATTTTGCTGCATATCAGGAACACATTTTGTTTTCTGTCTTTATTTCTTTCATTTTGTCTTTCACTATTTATATTTTAGTCAAATATTTTGCTTTTTATCAGTGGGTTGATATCCCTTAAGGAAGTCTTCATACTTCAGGGATCAAGCATTTGCTTGACAGCCCACCGTCTCTTCGTCTAACTTTTTTTTGTGTTTAATCTATTTTTATTTGCAGGTGTCATTCCTCCACAGCCAAAGAGGAGTACCTTCCAACATCTGATTTCAGTGCACACGACCATATCCAAGTATCTTCTAGCCTTGACCATTTCTCTTAGTTTCTCATTTCTATCTTTTGAATGTAGAAAGTGATTTAGCGTAGAAACAATAAAGTACTCATAGAGTCTAAAACACAATATAATAGCTAATTCATCATGAGACATTGAAAAAACATCAACACAAGCTCAAATATCCCTCTTGGGTCACTTGTAGAACATATACAAAAACATAGTCAACTTTGGATCTTTATAACTATGTCTATACACACTTTCGTATCTTCAAACTTATATTTCTAGATGCAAATTGGAGTCCTCTACCAATTTTATTTTTACTTCAAGAGAAAATTCATCTTTTATTAAAAGATATGGTTGAAATATAGATCTCTAGTTTTTCCTATGTTAAATTCAAATATTTGAATAGCAATGGTCACAATTAACCTTCGAACACAATGGTCAAATATTGTGGAATCTTAGATTAGGATCAATCTCACACCATTGATCTTGTTTTAGATTTGACTCATAAAACACTAAAGCCAAACATTAAACATCTATCACATTGACCTCATCTCATGAAATCTAGGAACTTTGACTCAATGCACTCCATCAATCTTTGTGGAATAATCAAGACTTTAATGATCAATGCTCACTGTTTGACCATATATATGAACACCCATTCACCATTGGATCATTATCATGTACCTTTTCTTATACATTAAACATCATGTACCTATCTTCATCTTGATTACTCTTGACTTCTTGGATGCATTTTCACCATTGATCTTTCTCAAGCTTTAACACTTTAAAAAATTACTAAGTATGGCGACCCTATCAATATGCATGAGTAGCCATTTTTTATTATTAATAACTTCTATGCTTTGATGCAAGATATAAAATTTAGACCAAATGATCTCCTCTCATAGGAGAGTCTAACCATGTGACACACTAATCTTAAAACTTTTGTTCATATGAGATATAATACCATTAAATTTCCTTCTCATAAACTTCTAGCATAGAGCCAACCATGTCCAAATTTGCCTAAGAGGCCAACTTTGAGCATCCATAGATTTTTCCACACTTCAATACATTATCTCAAATTTAACAAACCTATATGATTAGTTTATATTTACACCTTCACACATGCATGATATAACACCATCAATATCCTCACTCAACTCTTTCTACCACACTGCAAAATTGGCTAAGTATAGGAAAACATAGTTAAACTAGTTGGGAGCCCAACTTTACATATGCGTAACTTTTGATGTGATACATTGCATGATCTAAAATTAAGTGAAAATAAACTAGGCACAAATATGAACAAATCCATATGATAATTTTGTCCTCCTACCTCCACGTGTGTTAATGATGACCTCATCAACATGCTTACTCAAGTCTTTCTGGCCACTTTGCAAAGTTGGCTAAGTATGGGAAATAATGAAATCTATCTTAAAAGCCAAATTTGCACAATTATATCTGTTAGTGTACTTCGATGCATGACATGAGATCTAGCATATGAAAACTAGGGACTAATGTGATCATAACCATATGACCAACTCCCCTTGACTCCTTCCCACATGGCAATGGTGATGTCATCAAACTACCTACTCATATTTTCTACCACTACACATAAACTATCTAGATGAAAAATATGGAGTATTAGATGAATTTCACTTATGCACACAAGATATCAAATCATGGATAACATATTATATAAACCTTTTCACATGATCAATTCTCCATACTCATCCCTATTCCTCTCAAGCTATGTCAATATTGAAGATCAACCAAGCCACCTTCACGCATATAAGAACAAACACATTAAAAACTTTGTAATTGTCACATATATTACCAAGGCACTTCATCCACTTACTATATCATCTCCATGACACCAACATGACATCATCATGACAACTTTCCAACACTAGTTATATTGGGGTCTAGAGGTTCTCATCACAGGTAACCTACATAACCTTTAGTTTCTACTTCTACCAGGTGGATCCCTAATACCCCTATAGTTTATAGGGCATCAAAATCAGTACCAAAACATCATAACATCACTATTCTAATATCTTCAAGTTTATATTATATAACACATGAGATCATGGGCTCACAGTTTCCATTTCACACCATACACATGATCCTAGTTCCCCTCTTTGACATATTTCATGGTGATGGTGAGTCTCTCATGAGATTCATTAGTTAGTATGGTTTCTACTATTGTGCATACTTCCTTCTCTCTCTATCTCTCTTTCTCCTTATACCTAGTATATTTTCATATGCTTATACATAAATTATACTTATAAAACACACAATACATTATAACATGTCCAAATATAAAACCATTCAAATATTCCAAAAATATAAAAAAAATTATAGATTGTATGTGTTACTATGTTTACATTTATACTACTATCTAGATATTGCATATTACTAGCTATCTTAGTATAGTCATTTTTATCATACACATATGCTTCACTTATTCTTATTGAGTGCTTGTAATTTCCATATAGGACATTGGTATACTATATAGATCTTGAGAAACTATCATCTACCCATTGGAGGCATTTAAACTAATCCAGGTTTATACATTTTATACATCTACCCATTTGGGGCATCTCATACACATTTGTTATAACTAGGTTTTTATCTCTACATAGTATACATTCAAGTTACACATTGATTTATCTTTCTATTGATAATTTATCCTCATTACTCTAATTTTTTTATGACTATCAGTAGTTATACTTAATATATATGAATCGTATCATCTAGATAGATTTTTATTTCACAATTATACATGCTTTCATTTCTAGTTCCTAGATTAGACTTGATTGTGTTCCTATGATTCTTCCATCTTCGAGGGAATTTGAATATGCCATTTTTATTTTGGCTTCTATGACACTTCTCTATTTATATGCCTTGGACATGTGCCCATGTACCTTGTGTGTACTTTCTTGCTTCTATATGTAGACATTTGAACATGTTTTTCTATGTGGATCTATTCTAAATTACTTGTTGTTTGTATATGTACACATTTTAACATGTCCTTGTATGTCTTCATTATCAGATTTAGTGACATGTGCCCATGTCCCTTGTATTGTGTCCCCTTCTCCTACCTTTTTCATGCCTCATGTGCTTGTATGTTTTATTCCTTGTATGCTTTTACACTATGACAGTTGTATTTTCTTATTTTACACACAATATCTTTTGATGCCATGAGAGATATCATGCATCTACCCTTCATACTTGAGAGCCTTGATGGCATCATGCCCCATCCCCCTAGGTAGTCAATTAGATTTAATACTATATAAATTACTTACATATATCTTTACACCCTTATTCAATGCTATATTACAACATACATCTTACATGTCCTACTTATGGTTAGATACATTTAGACTATGATGTTTTGTTTTACATTATATTATCATATCCTACACATGATCCAATCAACACATTTTGTAGAGCTATGCCATTAGAGGGTAGTTCTTACATAACTTTCAAAACTACCCTCAAAGGAGGGGGAATTCATAGGTGTTTTTTATATAGATTAGGCTCCTATTTTTCTTTTCAAAGATACATTTCAACACATAGGCTCAATTTTAGTTATCAAACTTAGGGAAAACACATAAACGAATGGAGACGTAGTAGTTAGGTTAGATCACATAGAAATTAGACTAGGTAGTCATTAGTGCCTAGATTCAGATAGTAATGCCATAAGGTACTACCATCCAATATATGGTATTACTATTTAGTATCCCTAACTTTAAGATAGTCTAGATCATTCAAACTAGTAGACCAAGTATAATATAGATTTACAGAGATATAGTCATAGGTTCTATAGTTATGTTTGAATTTATCTCAAATTCATTCATTTTAGCTCATATTCATACCAGTTACTCATATTTGGTGGCATCATGCATGCCATGATCACTCATACAATCAAATTAATTACATAAATTTAGCTATTACATAATTGATTCATATTTAGTATAATTAAATACTAGATTGGGGGCATGTGCATGGCACATTGGTTTCCATATACTCAGCTTCAAATAGGTTGATCAAACATAATGACAAATTACATGTCATTATTTATAATATATACACTTACTATCACATTCTAGGTTGTCACTAGATTTATGGATTACTCCATATGTAGTGGATGGAATTATCAAGTGGCCTAGAGTTACTTAATATACCCAAGTGGTCATAGAGCTGAATACATAGTAATATTAACTTAGATAATTTTATCACTTTGTACAATTTAGTTATAGATGAATCTATTTCACATAGGGGATAATAATGGATTCATAGCCTACTCAATTTTTTAGCCACATATATGAGAGGGATAAACTCACTTATAGTATTATCCAAGTTATTCATAGAGATAAAGATCCATCGAGTAAGGGTGGGAAATGATGGAGTCAAAATTAGAATGAGTTCTTGAGCCACCCATATGAAGATTATTCAAGCCGTCAATTCAATTTAATATATTCAATGGTATGATCACTATACACATTCACAAACATAGGTTATCACCAGGCTAATGCATTCGTTCATGTACCCAATGAGGTGTATTTGTTCCTTTCTTATCTTTTTACTCAACTTTACTTAGTTATTTTATTTTAACATAGTCTTTTTTTTTATCATCTCTTAAGTAAGGATTAATTTTTGCATGTTTCATTACAATACATTGGTTTGGATCATGTTCCACATATGTAGACACAAATTTTAATACTCAAACTCAACTACATAGGCTTCACTTCTAAGGTAAGTCCAGGCATGCTTAGTTTTCTTTTATACTAGTCATTTCAATTTACTGCATTACTAACATAGAGAGGGGGGAAATGTGATCACCTAAAAGTGGTAACTAGATGCTATGAGCATTACTTGAGTTAACCTATCCCTAAGCTATCCAAAGAACCATCTCAGAGAGTTACACTTACATTTTTAGTCATTCAATAGACCACAATTACCTACAACTAGTGAAAAAATAGTCCTAGAACTATCATCTCAAACCCCAATCCAATTTTATTAGTAGTCTAAAAATTGGACACTGGTGCCACATTTGGGACACTATATCCATATGACACTAGTGTCCTTAATTGGGTGATACTATCCTTAGCCCTATCACTTCCCAATGCATAGTTTTTTAAATGTATTCCCTTCCTAAGGTTGGTTTAATCTCATTTTATTATCTATATAAATAATCAAACCCTATAAATATAAGTTTAATCCACCTCTATTCACTAGATGAAAAATAGAAGCAAAAGGTTATTCAAACCAAATATAAATTTGTGAAAAATCAAAGTATTTGATCCCTATTTTTTGCTAATTTATACATATTACCATCTATAATAGCCTTAATTCTAGTTTTCAATCATTTTATATCTCAAGCACATTCAAAGCATCCAAGGCCACTCTCATTCTAACATTCACTTATACATACATTAAGCACTAAATGGTAGAAATACATTCAGCTTGATCCCTCCTCAAAGTATTGGTATATACGAAAATATCTACAAAGTGGGGGTGTTGATGACATCTAGTCCATCCTAATAACACACACCAAATTATTGTGTATGCCAACTTGTAAGGAAATTAGGGTTTTCACATCAAATCAAGTTTACGAAGTATAACATAGAGGTGAAATTTTTAGTCATGCATGAACAAGAAATACAAACATAAGCATAGGTACTCACATAAAATAGGAACTATCCTACAAATAGGACATTAGTACCACATTGGGGACACTACACATATATGGATCTACAATCCAAGCTGGGTGCTACTATCCAATGAGTAGATGAATACAAAAATATTATTGATGATATAGACTACTATCTAGATCTCAAATTTTAGAACCTAGATCATCTATGATAGTTAATTTTTAGATAAGTCTCTATTTATGCTTCATCATTATTATTATTATTATTATTATTATTATTATTATTATTATTATTATAAAGTTAAACAAAGTAAAATGCCATAATGAATCATTACTTAATTATTTCATATTTATTTAACTAATTTAGGAATCTCATCCCCTTAAATCTAAGATAGAAATTACTTATGTAAAACCTTAAAAGGTTAAATTCCATATACTAATGAGAATGGTGTTACCCTAGTGGCAATATGTATGTTAGTATAGTATTCCCAAAGAGCAGGGTATAAGTGAAGATGCCAATTAGTTTAGGTTTATTAGATGGTCTTTTGTAATATTTTGTTGAGAATTTTTTTAGTGTCTTTAGATTGGCTATTGCATTGTGGATGAAAAAGTGTGGAACATATTTAAGAAATTTTAAATTTAGAACATAACTATTTCATGTCCTTGTTTTTGAAAATTTCACCATTATCATAAATGACAATATGGGGAACTCCAAGGTGATAGATTATTTGGTTAAGGATAAATTTTAAAAAAGTGGTTCCCATGACATTGATAATAAGAATGGATTCTACCCATTTACTAAAATATCCAGTAGCAGTGATGATAAAAATATGACCATCTTGTGATCAAAGTAATTTACCAATGAGATATAATCCCCACATGGAGAATGGTGAAGGAGACTCCATGATTTAGAGCTCAGTTGGTAGTGGATTGATTAAATCATCATGAAGCTATCAAGGATTACACTTTTTGGAAAAATCAATAATTTATTTCTCTAAAGTATGCCAAAAGTATCTTATATGTAATCATTTTCATGATGTATCATGTGTGCTATAGTGACCACTACAAATTTCCCTATATTCTTAGTTGAAGAGAGGAGGAAACTCTTCTTGAATCACACAATAGAGAAGAGTATCTTATGCATTATATAAATAAATGGTTTTTTATTGAAATACATATTTAAATGTTTATTTATGTATTTTGGTCTTTTCACAAGAATCTATGTCTGGAGGATAGGTTCGATGTTCAAGGAATTAGATGATGATTTTATACCATGGGCTATGTCAAATAGTGACAACCTTAATATGGAAAATGAGTGAATCATTTGGTTGCATAGAAAAGGGTGATTTTATTATTTGGATAATAAATTGGGAATCATTAAGTACTTGATGATGATGAAATAGAGATGCTAAAGAAGAAAGAGAATCAGCTATGGAATTTTGATCTCTAAGAATTGGCTCGATTGTAAATTAAGAAAACTCTTTGGCATGTGTAGTTTTTATTTGATGATATAAAACTATATTTTTACTTTTATAGTAATACTCACCATTAACCTAGTGAAAAATAAGTTGTGAGTCACCCAAAGTGTGTATATATGGTATATCCAAGTCAATTGTTACATTCATATCTAAGATTAGAGCTTTATATTTATCCATGTTATTCCTAACATAGAAATTTAACCTAAATTCCATAAGGATGATCTTACCATGGGGGTTTGTTACAATACAACCTACCGCAACTCTTTAGAGGCATTTGGCACCATTAAAATGGAGGGTCTAGGTGTCTTCATACAAATGAATGGTAATTTTATGGATATATTTGATAAATACTTTAGATTTAGTAGAATAATGAATGATATTGGTATCTTCTTGATTATTTTCCTCTAAATTAGCACTAAAATGATGGAAATAATATTTAAGGGAGATATCCTAGTTAAGGCCTTCAATATAAAGAATTTTTTCATTAGGGAGGTTATCTTGAAGGTGATTTGTAGTAGGTATAGGTTCCACAACAATTTGGTTAGTAATAACTTATGCTTTGATATATTTTTATGTAATAATTCAAATTTTAAATTCGATCAAGAGGACCATCTATTTGCTAATTTTATCTCTAGGTAAGAATTATTTGGAGAAAAAATGATGAAGTGGATTGGACTAGACAATGACATAAGTGGTTTTATAAATCATACAATGATGGATTTTTTCATCTACGAAGTTGATATCAAAGCAATCACATTCTACTTTAGTAGAAATTTTATAGTCAATGAGGACTCAACTAATATAGTAAATAACATACTCTCTAATGGTATCATCTTGTTGGGTAAACATTACCCCAATTTATATGGGTGTAAAATGTGTATATAAGATTAAAGTATCATAATTTAAATGTGGTCAAAGGATGGGAGGATGGAAAAAATATTATTTCATGTTATCAAAATATTTATTGCATGAATCTATCCATTTTAGAGCATTACCTTTTTTGAGAAGGGAATTAACAAACTAGATATGGTAATCCATTTTTGGGATGAACTATAAGATTACATAAATATTTCCAAGGTAAGTGTGTATATTGGGAATGGAATGAGGAATGGGAATATTCACTATAGCACTGATTTTGGTGGGATTGACATCAATGTTATGAAGAGAGACTAGGAACCCTAAAATTTTACCAGATGTGATGTTAAAGACACACTTATATGGGTTAAGTCTAACTTTATATTTTATTAATAAATCAAAAATGATAGATATATTACTTAAATGTGTTATGTGACTCTTATATTTGGCAATGAGGTCATCAACATAGGTTTACACTATCATTTCTATAAGATCATAGAAAATGTGAGTTATGGCATGCTGATAAGTGGCTCTAGTATTTTTAAGGTTGAAAGGTATTTTGACATAGAAATTGATTCCCAATTTAATAATAAATGTTGTTTTATGTTGGTATTCAGGTCTAAAAAACCATTCATAAGTGACAACATTTCATATCCACCAGTTGAATCTATGATGCATCTATTGAAGGTAATGAGAAATTATCTTTTGGACACGTGAGGTTAAGATTGAAAAATTCAATGCATATATGGATGATCATGGTTAATTTTTCATGAACAAGAAAAATATTTGATACCCATTTCAAATAGTTAATAGGTTTAATAAACTTGTCTTCAAAAATTTTAAGAATTTCTTTATGATATAAGGTAGAAATTACAGGTGGAAATTTCTATTTTTTTGTCATATAGGTTTTGCATCTAGGTAAATTATGATGTTGTGTATAATGATACTAGGGTGAATACCTAAAATATATTCATATGAATAAATGGATGTCTCACTATATTTATTGAATAATAAGATAAAGTTATCATGTTCTATTGGCGTGAGTTATTTATAGATAGTGATGGTTCTAGGAATGATGGTGTATATATTGTATTCTTGTTGTTTCCTCAATGAGCATAAAATTTACATCTTGGAAATTATATGGATCATTAAGAAGAGAATAAGTAGGATTTATTTTTGGGTCCACACTAGCAATAAAATTATTAAATTGAATAAATTTTCATTTGAATTTTCCAAGTTTATGATGTTGCCTTGGAAGTTAAGGTTCTCTAGCATGGAGTAAATCTAGTATGGCTTCATAAATAGGGAGTGTGGGTAATGATCCATATTATTCCACATATACTTCAAGATCAATTATTTTATTACCATGGTGATCATATTAATAATGTATTTGTTGTACATCTATGGCTTCAACATCAATGGTAATGTTGTTTGAGGTTGATTGGAGTCAAGTAAATTGTTAATAGGCATATTAGGTTGAGTTATATATGGTGTTTTGTTTGAAGTGAGGTAGGTAGCCTCAATGGTATTTATAGGATCATGGGAAGGAATGTGATTATTTATATAGGTTGATGATATAGAAGGTATAGATGGTTCTAATTTTTTTGAATTTTCTAGATGTAAGATTTGTTCAACTACCCAAGGGGTATCATGAAGTGGAGGATTAATTATAGGTACATGAAATTATATTTATAATTAATTATCAATTTATATATGAATAACATGTAAATCATGGTTTAATTAATGTATTTTGGTTAATATTTATTGATAGTTTTGTATGTCCAAATACAGTAATTGAGTTTGAACCATGAAGTGGTCACCATAAGTGTGGGAAAGAGTGGATGAATTTATCTCTAGAGGATCATCAAAAGTAGATACAAATAGATCACTAAAATTTTGGGGTGATATTGTTAAATTATATTTAAATAATATTTCCATTTTATATTCATTTCATGTGAAATCATATTCTATGTAAAATCTTCATGTGCATTACATGGAGGAGGAAGTTCAGTGATCTCATCAACCAGAGGGATGGTATGATCATGTGGTAACAAGGAAGGAGGAAACTACTCCAAAATATAAGGAGGTAAACTATTAGCATTTGAATTTTTTTTTAAGTCATTTGGTTCATTAATGTTAATGAGTTTAGGTAGAGGTGCACTGTTAATTTATGAAAATGTTGGACTATGATACTAAGATTTGGGGTTGGGTAGTTGAATGCTCCATGGATTAGGATTAGCTTCATGTTTATAAAATTTCCCATTGTGGATAATTTTAATACATTGACTACTTGAGGAGGTAATAGACCTCATGTAATGTGTCCATAGACAACCTGGGAGTATATTATAGGATAGTGGTAAGTCAAGGATCATGATATTGGTATGTATGACATTGGTTTCAATAGTGAGGGGCATCAAAATAAAACAAAGTGGTTCTTGATTTATCTTATCAAATTCATGAAATGTGAGACAATTTTCCTTAAGATTATCTTTGGCATACCCAAGTTGTTAAATTAACCAAAGGGATGTAACATTAATTCTCAACCCTTCACCAACTAAGGATTTTTAAATAAGGGTGGTATTTATTGCAATTTTAATAAAAATAAGTGGATTATTAGATTGATAAATAATTAATCATTAATCTTATCTTATTCAAGGAATTATATGGAAGGTTTGGAAAGAGTAAAAATAGTTTCAATGGTATTTACTTCTGTTAGTGTAGGATCTTGAAGAGGTTGTTCCAATTCAAGGGAAAATGATTCTTAAATGTCTTGTAATTGTTGAATTAATAATTTGTGGTGATATGGAGAAGTAAGAACTAACTCCATGAGCGGTATTTTACAAGGCATAGAGTTTATCTCTTCTAAAAAATTCCAATGAGATTTAGACTATCAAGAATTAACATGGGGCTTGGAGGGTAAAATATTTTTGGTAAGAAGAGAGGTAGTTTGAGGTTCTAGTTATGGACATGTTTCATCATTTATGTCAGGAGTTATGGTAGTGGTAGTGGTGTCTTTGATAAGTTATTCATCATGTGGTGGATTTTTTGCTTAGTGACATGATATTTATAGGTGGTTTTAAATCAATAATTGACCTTAGATGCATTCACATATTAAGAATTGGTATACTATTAGTCATAGTCAGTGTCAACTGTGCATATATCCTTATTTGAATGTTGTGGGTTAGAAGTAGAATTTTTTTTTTGGATGTTTAGAGGAGGAAGGTTTGGTAACTTATTTATTTTAAGAGGAATTAACATAATCATGATGACATATTTTGATCATAGTGTCATGATTAAATATATATCCTAACATAAAAGAAATAAAAAATATTGTAATCCCATAATATGTTTCATGGGAAATACCCACATTGGCATGAAACCAACAACATTTATTAGGATCATACCACGTAGGTGGATTATTAGTGTAAGTGAAAGGATTATAAGGTGATAATAATTACTTTATTTTTTGAATAATTAGGGGTGCATGGGAGGATTGAGGGTTATCCACTTCAGATAATACTAGTTCTATTTGAGGAGGGTTGTTAGTGATTACATTAGTGGAGTTTTGGAAGGATTCATTGATGGTTTTAATTTTGGGATCAAATTATTTCATAAAAAAGTTTAAACCTTATATTGAAGGGAAGGTGTTAAGGTAGTAATGAATAGTTTAAATAAGTTATCATTATTCATGTTATGATTGGCTTTGTGAGCCAAATATTTACATCATTTAATGAAATAATGAGCTAATTGATAAGGGGATTATTTAGCATTGATGAAATGGCTAAGATAATTTTTAGGAAGATCATTGTGTTGAAATTATTTAAATAGTGGATTGACTAAATCTTTAATCTTGCTTATATAATGTTGAGGGAGTTGATTATGCCATTATAATATGTCTCTTATGAATGTTTTGACTAAAATTTTGGTAGTGGCAAAGGTATTAGCTTGGATCCACTCTTTATAAATATTACCAAATGCTTTAAGGAAAGTTACAGGGTCTTAATTCCCATCATATTTAATAGTTGGAGAGATGTTTTGAATATAAATAGAAATTATTAGGGGGATAAAGGTTCATTTTGAATATTTTGGAACATCTTTTTATGTATAGTGGGTTAGGGAATAAAATTTTGGTTATTTTACAGTAGGAGAATAGGAGGTTGATTATCCATTTTTAATAAATGATGTTTCATTTGCATCATTTGAGAAGTATTAAATTTTTCAATAGTATTTATTTTTTTCATTATTTGTGCAAAAAATTGAGTGGTTTCAACTAGTTTGAGGAACATTCCCTGAATTAGTATTAGTGGATGGGTTATTAATGTTTAAAAGATTCATATAAGGTTATTGGTTAGGCTTGTGTCAATTGCCCCTATAGTGTAATAAGGTGATTTAGAGAGAGATTTATCTTGAGAAGTGTGAAATAGATCTAATCCATTAGTTTCATTAGTTGGGGTAATTTGGACCTTATTACAGTCTAAAGATGAGGGGTGAGAGAAGGTGTACCAATAGTGAGATTCCTCTTGGGTAGTAAGGAAAAGAAGGAAAGAACATCCCATATATTGTCTAAATGAAATAAGATTGTCAAAAAATATTCTAATAGGGGATTTCATGATGTTTGGAATAAGAATATAAGATCAAAGAGCAAAGGTGAAAATTAGGAACAAAGTTGGTTAGATATAAAATAATATCAGCCAAGAGGTACAAAGTCGATTGGGTTGACAATGTTTTGAGAGAAGGTCAATATAAAAATTTAGGAAAGGACACAGTCATATCAATCAATTATGTTTTGTGGATAAACACTAGATACTAACCTATGAGAGAATGGATTGAATAAAATGATTGTATTCTATGGAAAATAAAAATTGTATGATACATAGTCAAGTGGGTCAACTACATTCTGAGGATAAAGATAGGTTTTGATATTTATGACTCTAGAAAATATCATGTTATTTTTTAGAATAATTAAAATAAACACATAATAAAATAGGTCAAATTAATTGATATAATTATGATACATAACACAAACTTTGTACCAACTCTAGTTGGTACAAGTTTTATAATGCAACATAATGTTATTAGAGAGCGAGTAAAAAAAATATAAATGCTAATTTATGTGTTCATTATTTAATGTTTTAAATTATAAATTTAATAAATAAATGTGATAAAGAGTTAGCTATAAAAAGGAACTAGAAAAGTAATCTAAGGATGGTTTCAAATAGTGAAGGATGAAAGGGACTTGTATTGGTGATGGTACTAGCTTGGTATTAGGTCCTATCCCCTCATTTCTAAATCCCATAGTGATAAATGTGTTAGGTGTTTTTACAATATGTACCATCAACCACATATTTATACTCATCTAGAAAATTGAGTCATTTTCCCTTTTGGTGATGAAATCCAAGTAGGTAGACCTTGGGTAGATTTTTTTAATTGTTTTTTATATTATGTTGGTAGATAAGGTTAGTTCAGATGATTAAGTATGCAAATAATACAAAAAAAAGTTGACTAGGGCAATTCTATCTATTGAAGCAAGAGGCAAAAAAATAGTCGAATTATTATACTAAGTCTTCTAGGTAAGAAAATAAGATATAGAAGCATGTTAATCCATTTAACATAGTTAGTTGTAGGGTTATTATTTTATAGATTGAAAACTATGAAAAACTTGATTGTAATGAATAAAAGAAATGACTAAAATTGTGAGAATAAACATGATGATTTTGAAGATGTAAATTTTTTTATCTTTATATTATGTAGTCCAAAAGAATATTTTTTTAGCCTACTAATAAAGTTGACTGGGTCAACTAAGTTTGAAAACCTATATGTAAAGTGACAAACTAATTGGATATAGTTGATCCAGTTACCTATGGTTGAAGATGACATACAAAAATAAAAACAAAGTTTATTGAATTGACTGTGTTAAACCTAGACATAAAAAGTTACACTGAGTTGATAGATTCAATATAATGATGCAAAAATGAAATAAATAATAAATGATAATAAAAGAAGGCATGAAATAAAACCTATAAGGGTTAGTTTATGTTGGGTTCACTAGAATGTATGCAAGGTAAATTGAATTTGATTGACATATCAATCCTAGTTCAAAAAAGATAAATCAGACTAGCCCTTCCACTTGTTAGTACATTTATACATCGAGGTGATAACCAATAAGGATGTGATAGAACTAACTAATGGGTATCTTATCACATAATTTCACTAGAGAGGGTTATAAATCCTTTATTAAATCAATACCATATAATAACCCTAGCTAGGTCATATGTTTTCTTATCAAAGTAAATGATAAAGTAAAGTAAATATAATCTAGTGCTCACCAAAGCATGTGGCACAAAATGTGTATAATAAACATAAAAATTAAACATGAAAATAATAAATCTAATCAAGTTTATATATATATATATATATATATATAATTTTCAAGGTAAATATTTCTAACTCTTACTCCTATATTTTGGTAGACAAAATTTGCATAAGTAATGGCTTTTGAATGAATTTATCTCTCCATGCATTAGGATTATATATATATATATATATATATATATATATATATATATATATATATATATATATATATATATATATATATATAATCCTAATGCATGGAGAGATAAATTCATTCAAAAGCCATTACTTATGCAAATTTTATCTACCAAAATATAGGAGTGAGAGTTACAAATATTTACCTTGAAAATAAACCCATCAAAGCTCAATTCTCCCTTAGCCAATGTTGTTTTTCAAGAGGTTTTTGTGGTTTACAAGTATAGAAAATATAGTCTAACTCTAGGCTATATGACCTATCATGTGCATCAAATAATTTTCGATAAGACAAGATTATTCTCTCGAAGTGTAAATCCTAAGCAATAACTCCTCAAGTAGAATGGTGGAAAAGTAGATTATAAAGAAGTGAAAATGAATGATTATATGTATCTCTCTATAATGAAAATAGTTAAAAGGTTGTGTTTATATATCTATATTTAAGCCTAAAAACCCTTATAAAGTTTTAATTTTCATAGTTATCTTAGTCAACCTAGTTCTTAAATAAAAAAAGTAGTTAGGTCCCACACTACATTGGCTAGGATGACCTAGTCACGTAACATGCTCATCTCATGTGACTTTGTTTGGTAAATGAAAAAAAGAGGTTTTAGATTAGATAGGGGCTATTTTAAGGCAACACATTTCTTAAAGGAGTGTGTAAGGGAGGTGTCTAAGCTTATGGAAATGGATATGAGAGGCTTGTGTTAGTTTTAAGTGGTGGTATAGGGGAAAAAAATCTTATAAATCACCATTCATCTTCCCACCCCTTTATCAGTGCACTTAGAAAGATTGAGTCTTGATGGGTTCTAACAAGAAAATAAAGCATTAGTAATTGATAAAGTTTAAAAATATTATGTGTATATAGGGTGACCTAAAACTTTTAGATTTCTCTCAATAATCTAAAACTTAAAGAAGATAAATAAAATATATCAAGTGATACTTGAAATATTAGGTAAGGACTAATGAATTTCATACAAATAATAGAGGGTAACCCACAATGTAACTCTTAGAGAAAAATATCAATCTCACTAGACATTAACAAAGGTAAATGGTTTTAAACTATGTTTGTATATATGAAAATAAACTAAATGTTTATTACAAGGTACAAAATAATTTAAAGTATGGGTAAGAATGGTATTAAGTGGGTAAGGTACAATGGTCAACTAAATAGGGGTTTATGCAACTTAAATTTATTTATGAAAAGTCTAAAAAACCTTATGTATACACTAGATTTTTTGGCATAGAGAAAGTATAAACAAGGATACACATACATTCATCCACAAAGAAATAATAAATATCTAATCTACTAAGTAAATAAAAAAAATAGTGTAGGGTTATAAATAATTACCTTGGAGTGGACCTATCATTTTGTAAATCTCCCGCTTGGTGCAAGTGGATATTTTCAAGATACGCTATAAGGTGAGGACCTCAAATGGTTGGATGAAGTCCTAGATATCGTCAGTCATGAGCTCTCAATGACTCTTCTCATTGAGCTTTGAAAACACAACAAGAAAAACCTTCTTAATATAAGGTTCTAATCCACTAATTCTCCCAAATGGAACTAAGGACATAAATGTGAGTGAAATCAGAGTGAATAAATGGTATACGACATTATAAGAATGAAATAGGACCCCTATATATAGTGTTATAATGGCCAAAACTAATTCAAGTATATAATCCTATGGTATCAACTCAATTGCTATATTTTGAAGATGTTGGTTGATATAGTACAATATTAACCAGGTTGATACAATAAAAAATTCAAAAAATACACTTAAAACTATATTAGTCTAGTGGATATAGTATAGGAAGGATGAAGGAATCAAACTTAAGGTATTGAACATGTAAATAACATAAAATATATTGAATCTAATAAATATAGATAAGAGGTAGATAGAATATATGAATGGATAGACACTTAGAAGAAATCAAACTGATAATATTAATGCAATAATCATGAAAAATATAAACATCTCTCTAAAATCACCACGAGCCTTTCCCAACCCATTTATGATACACCCTTTATGGCATGCACTCAATGTAATTGATGCATCAATAAGAGAATATACAAAAAAAATGGTATTAAATGATAAAGTTAATAATATTAAGTGTATACATATGCCCCACCTAAAGTTGTTCATATCTCAAAATAATGTAGTATAGTATGATGCTTTTAGAAAGAAACATAGCAAAACTAAAGATCATGACTAAAATGAAATTTTGAAAGGAAATAAAATTAAATAAATATAAAATATGTAGCTTAAATCACATTTTTGATTGTATAAAATTTTGTGATGTCACAAGAGATAGAAAACTCCTAATGAGAAGAGCTCAAGGTAGACCTAAAGGATAAGACAAAACTCTATTTTCTTGTAAATTTTTTCTATTAACACATAAAAATTATCTATTTCACTAGGATTATAAGACTTCTTTTAGTTCATGAGAATTATATACAGAAACAAATATATGGGTGAATAATGGAGTCTCATGTTAAATAATTGAAAGATTAAAAATTTTAAATTTTAAAATGTAATGTATGTTTTGTTCTTTTCTAGCAAATGTGAGAAAATGCATGGTCAAAAATTAAAAAACCAAGATGATAAAAATGAATGTAAAACACACTAAAACCTATGATAAGTCATCTAAGACATTGTAAATATAAGGAAAATATCTAATGTAAGAAAATGCAAAAGATAATCAAACAAGGATATGCCTAAAAAATGAGCCAAAGACTCCAATGAGTGAAAAATATAAATTAGATCTTGTTTTAATGTGGGATAAAATAGAGAAAGACCATATAAATACATGAGTATGATGACTAAGATGTTTTAAAAGTATATGGTGTTGGGAATTTGTGAGGAAGCCATGGTTGATTCCCCTAGGTTTTAAAATGTAACTCAAAAATTGAACAACCAAGTGGCATCATAATGGTGACAATTAAAATATAAAATTAGAATTGGATGATGTGATTAGCTATAATAAATATCCATTGAGGGTATATGGAAGAATAAATATGTAAATGAGGATGCAATAAGTTAAATAGGTGATACATTGGTATCAAAGATGAGACACTCTAAGAAAGTGGGTAATGCTAATAAATATTAACTTCAAGGACCTAGGAAACTCCATATAACAATAAAAAAATTGGGATAACAAGTGAATTACATAGATCATCCCATGAAGGCTATATGAATTAAAATTAAAGGGATCCCACATTCTCACATGTTTCTTACTCCTTATAACCCCATACACAGTCATTAGCCTATTCTAAAGATTGGGTACTTGTAAGTAGCACTAAAATGTAAGAGGATATAGGATATAATGATTTAAGACCTCATACCCCAATCTAATAACATACTACACCCAATAGAACTTAAATCTATCATGAGTTTTACTATGGAGTTTGATCTTTAACTAGAATAATAGATGTGCAAAATAAGGATCACGTATTTTGGTGTTATTTGAATTTTAATCTTTTATTTACCTTTTGTATTTATTTGTATTTTAATTATTTTATAGTTTTATATTCCTCCTCTATATATAATCAACAATACCAAACATGGGTGATATAAATAACTAACAAAAGAAATCTTATCCATGGCTATAGTAGGGGAAATACAAAATACCATGGTACCTAAAAGAATCTTATACTTGCTCCACATAAAATTTTATATTATCAATACTAGCCTTAGTATGCCTCTATTTAAATGAAAAAGGGTGTTTAAACCTAAAATTTAAATCTAAGTTGTTCATGGGGTTAGCCTTAGATTACTATTAAAGGGGTATATAGAAATGAAATGGCACAAGGGTGATAATCAAATCTATAGTAGGCCAATTAAATATTAAACTCAAATATAAACATACACTAAATTTATTATTTTTAGATAGTATAAATATGGAAAGTATATATATATATATATATATATATATATATATATATATATATATATATCATAGTTATCCTTTCCATATTTATACTATCTAAAAATAATAAATTTAGTGTATGTTTATATTTGAGTTTAATATTTAATTGGCATATATATATATATATATATATATATATATATATATGATAAATAATTGATGTACTTATATTTTTCTAATGCTAATGCAATTTTGGATTTGGAATGGGTACAAAATAGGCTAGAAGGAGATTCTAGAACAATCATCAGATTCTAGATTTAAACCTATGTCTTTCTAGATACTAACATCATCTTGGGATTATTGCATTAATGTTAATCTCTAGGTTTAAATTTAGTGTCATATATGGAGTATATGCTAGAACAAGATGCAACCACCTGTATATTTTTGGGTTTTGATTCACCTTCACTCTAGTGCATTCAAATCTAGGTCATGGAATATCACTCCTTATGAAAATGAAAACCCCTAGTTCTCCATCTTCATAGTGACCTTAGGGGAAAATGTATTAGTGATAAAATGGTGTTAATCTAATCCTAAAGACCCTAATGTTAGAGGGAATTACCTACATAGCCAATAGTCTAAATAAGGCCTCAAACTGATGTAGATATCACTTATATGTTGGATTGTGTGTGAATCATAAAATATGTGAAAAATAAATTAAATAATGACATAACTTATAACTTGGAAAATAAAGCTCTTGGGTTGTTCCTTTTGTATTTTAGACCTATAAATACTTAGTCTCTATGACTAGAATGTAAATGTAATAAATAGGTAAGCTTTGTTCAATTGAATTATCTTTGAATGATATTTGGTCTTATAGGTGAGAAATGAATGAGGGTTTATATTATATTTTTATCAATCCATTTAGAGTAATTAATTTTATTAAATGACTTATGTTAACCATTAGGATATGTTTCATTTGAAAAATTGAAAATTTTAAGGAACTATACACTTGCATCAGGATGTGATAATAGCATCAACACTACTATCTATCCCAAATGTTAGTGTCCAAAGAAAAGGAAAGCATGTACATGATTTAAACTTTTAAATATGGAAGATAATTATGTTTTAAGAATTTAAAGCAAGATAAAAGACTTGGGTCATCAATATAAGACTAGTAAAACTAAGAGATATAGGTCAACGGGCACAAGATAGACTAGATGTGAGACTTGTGAAAGCAAGAAAGGTAAATAACTAAGAGGAACAACCAAGTTATGATTTTTTCAAGTGTAAAATACCAAGTGGTTATGTAATAATAAAACATCATCTACATTCCCCCCTTTAATGTAGTAATTAAAATGCTAGTATAAAGTAAATGAATGCATACCTGGGTGTGTATGCACACCTTATCTTTGTGTGTGCCTAACTTGATTGATTTAATGGTAGATAAAATGAAATAATAACATGTTATAGTATAAAATTAGTGCATATAATCTATGTTGAAATTAATTAAAGTAGATTGAAATTGAAAGAGTAAGGCTTAAGAGTACGCCTATGTGTCGATATAACTAATTTGCCTATTATCAAGTTGTTTAGAATAAGATGTGTCATTATAAGGATCTAAAATTTAGTTAGGATAAATATATAGATAAATATTTAAAATTCATATATCCTTGGAGAGAGAGAGAGAGAGAGAGAGAGCACATTCCACAAACTTTGTATAAAAAGTGAGTTTCCACATGGTAGTTGAGATTAGATCAACCATGAAACCCAATTATACTTATAACTTGATGAGTCTAAATGATCAGGTCTAACCTAAAAACTTGGCGATATTGAGTGATTTGATCACCTCAATCATACCAAAATGTGAATCAAATACTAGAGCATATTGGCTCAATAAAATTATATGGTGCGTTAATATGAAAAATTTCATGATGTGGTTATAGTCCATAAAAGGAGTTTAAAAATATGAAACTAATTGGGATTTTTCAATATTGGGAACATGTTGAAACTATGTATAAAAATTGTACCAATGTATATAAATATAAGAAAACATTTAATATAAATAATATAACTATGTGATTTGGAAAATTAATGTAATTGTGTAAGTGTAGAGAATATGATTCCAAAGCACGACACCACTATGTGTGGAGAAATAAAAAAATATATATAATTACCAATGTGGAGGACATGTTTCCAAAACATGGAGAAATGTTTCCAAAACATGGCCCCAATATAAATTGGAGATGATAAATAATAAATATGAGTGGAGAAAATGATTCTAAAGCATTCATCCATTGAATCTAGAAATTATGAATATGTGGAAGCCATGCCCATATGACATGCCCCCATTAACTCTAAAAACTAATATAAGTACCATATACTAAATGAGTGTGGAGAATATGCATATATGACATGCCCCCACTAATATTCACGAAATTTAAGGTAAGGTAAGGATAGGAACTAATAATTACTTCACATCAAAAGGATAATACAACTGTATAATCTATGAATGTAACCATGCAGAATATAGAAGGTAACATGTATAGGTAATTGTATCATTGAAGTGCATATAACTAATATTATCATATGTAGGCCTAATATCCATGATAAATATCATGTAAACATATAGATAATAATATTATAAACTCAACAAGAAAATAATCACACACACAAGAACACTCAAAATCAATTCAAAAGGTAATGGTCCAAGGATACAACAAACAAGGGGCATGTTCAAATGTCACATAATCAAATGGACACAACTTAGTTAAATGTCCATAAAATAAATAATGACACATTAAAATGTACATAAAATAATTAATTACATATGTAAATTCAATGAAATAATACATAGGCACAAGGGCTACAATCAAAGGATCAAATTCTAGAATAAGTAAGAAATAACAAGGCAAGAATAAGTAAGAAATTCTTGTTTTGTGTGCAAGAAGCAGGGGCATTGGGCCAAGAAATGCCCTAATAGGGGAAGAGCCATTTCAAAAAACTCTCAGGAAGGAAAAAATATCAAGACCCAACAAAAGAAAATATGGAAGGTTAAAGAAGACTATCGAAAGATAGGGAAGCCTCAAGAGGCCGTAGCTGACCTACACATAGATAAGGATATATCTACTGCTTTAGTAGAAGCGGACGACCCTAATACAATAGGAATATCAGATCCCCTTGTAAATATTTATAATGTCCCGATGGAAGAAAAAGGGAAGGGAACAGAGGACAATGTATCAGATCTTCAATCTGAAGATGAGGTTATTGCTTCTACTCAGAATTCTCAAAGCTTAGAAATCCAAGATTCAAAGATGTATGAAAAAGAGGAATTAGAGGAAGGAGAAGTAGATCCTGAAAGAAGAAAAAATATAGAATAAGTAGAGGATGAATTGAGTGAAGGTCAGCCTGGGGAAAAGCAGGAGGAACCAAAGGTCGAAATTACAACTCCAGCTAAAGAGGTCCTCGAGGCAGAAGAAAAGGATGAAGATGGTAAAAAACCTAAAAACCAAAAGATTAAAGGAGAGATAAAGAATAATTCTAATCACATTATGACAAGAAATGGTGGAGCGAAAGCTAATAGCTCTCTAAAGAGTAAAGGAGGAAAAGAATTTGGAAAACAAGCCAAATTAAAACCGGATGTAGGTTCTTCAGAAAAACCTGGGAAAAAATTTGCTAAGCAGAATAGAGAATTGGAAAGCAAGGTCAATATAGTAGACGGAAAGCAGAAAACCTTGGGGCAATATATGAATAGCAATAAAAAGAAATGAAGATTCTTAGTTGGAATATAAGGGGTCTAAACAGTCGTCTTAAAATAGACCTTGTTAGGAATTTTGTTAGAGAGCAAAAGCTAGACCTCCTTCTGCTTCAAGAAAATAAAATGAGTAAGGAGAAAGCTGAACAGATCAAAGACTTTAAAAATTACACCTTTAAAGCTAGTAGCTCTGAAGGCGCTTCAGGAGGTACTGCGATTTTATGGAGAAAAGATCTTTTTGTTGGATCAATTTTGATGGAAAGTAAAAAATTTCTGGCGGCTAAATTAATTAATACAGACCAAAAGGATAGCTGGTATGTTGTTAATATTTACGCTCCTAATATCAGGAATGAAAGGAAAAAGGTATGGGAAACTCTCTTAAAGCTCAGAAGGAAAGATCACTGTGGGCGTTGGATTATAATGGGAGACTTTAATGTCCCTCTATATGATTATGAGAAAATGGGTGGTAATACAATTCAAATGGAAGGGAGAATTGACCTTATGGAGTATATCAGCAAAGAAGGCTTAATGGATATGGATTTGCAAGGAATTCAGTACACCTGGAGCAATAAGAGACTGAACAAGGAATGAATACATGCAAGGCTTGACAGGGCTCTCATATCCCCAAACTAGATAAAAGACTTTAAATGCAAGTTGGAAGCATGCCATAGAATAGGCTCAGATCACTTCCCTTTAATATTCTTAGCGGACAAACTAAACCAAGAAAAGAATCATCCTTTTAGATTTGAAAAGATGTGGCTGCAGCATCCACAGTTTGAAGACAAAATAAAAGAGTGGTGGAATATCTTTATAGAGGGATCAGCTCTCTTTCGAGTTGTTTCCAAACTCAAAAATGTTAAAAAGAAAGTTAAGAAATGGAACAAGGACTGTTTTGGAAATATTTTCATGGAAAAGAAGATCATCAAGGAGAATATTAGAAGAATATAGGAAAAAATTTGGAAAAATGGATATACTTCGGAATCCCAAAGAGAAGAAAGCGAACATTTGGCACAGTATCAAGACATAATAACTAAGGAGGAAATTTATTGGAGACAAAGATCAAGGGTGCAATGGTTGAAATATGGAGATAAAAATACAAAGTTCTTCCACCTCTCTACTTTGAAACACAGAGCGAAAACACATATTCATCATCTGAAAAAGCGAGCTCAAAAGATAACAGAGGATAAGGAAATTAAGGAGGAAATGATTTCATTTTTCTCTTCCCTAATGAAGGCTGATAGAAACATCGACTTGAAAAGTTAGGCTGATATTCTTCGAGTGATTCCCCCATTCATCACGAAGGAGCAGAATAATATGTTATGTTCTATACCTAAGGAGGAGGAAATTTTTAAAGCTGTAAGATCTCTTGGAGGAGAAAAAGCTCCGGGACCAGATGGTTTCCCCATGTTCTTTTTTCAAAAGTTTTGGAAATTTATAGGAGAGGATGTCAGTAACGCGGTGACGGAGTTTTTTGGAGCTAAACAGATGCTGAAGGAAATAAATGCCACTTTTCTTTGCCTTATCCCAAAGAAAGCAGGTGCGGATAGCCCTAATCAGTTCAAGCTGATTAGTCTATGCAACTCCCTCTATAAAATCATTTCCAAAATACTAACGACCAGACTAATCCTGTGATCCCCTCAATCATTGCTGAGAAACAAAATGGTTTCATTCCTGGCAGACAAATCCTCAACTTAGTTATAATGGCGCATGAGAATATTCATTCACTTCTCAAATCCAACACTGAGGGGTTCTTGATGAAAGTGGATATAGCTAAAGCATACGACAGAGTGGATTGGCTTTTCCTTTCTAAAAGCCTTATTGCCTTTGGATTTGAAAAAAGAGTGGTTGATATAATCAAACAGTTGATATCAACAACTTCTATAGCTGTGTTGGTAAATGGGACCTCGTCTCATTTTTTCAAACCGTCTAGGGGATTAAGACAAGGGAATCCTATATCCCCTGTTCTATTTATTATCATGGTAGATAGTATGGGTCGCTACCTTGGGGACTTGGTTCAAAGAAGTTAGTACAAAGGTCTGAGACCCTCTTCGCATCATTTAACTTGCTCCCATGGTCAATTTGTGGATGATACTATTTTCATGGGTCAGTCTGAAGTCACTGAAGTAAGAACTCTTAAGGAAGCCATTAATCTGTATACCTCTGCTTCTGGAAAATAGATAAACTAGAATAAAAGTGTAGTTTTCTTTACTAACACCCTTGTTTATAGACAGAACAAAATTGCTAGAATTCTTGATTGTTCTATAGGCTCTTTTCCTTCCATATACCTTGGTCTCCCTTTTGGATTGAAAGCCCCCGAAGCTTTTTGGTAAGGTCTTATCAATAAATTCAGCAAGAAGTTAGCGGGATGGAAAGGCTGTCTTCTTAGTCAAGGAGGAAAGTTAACTCTCCTCAAAGCAAGTCTTCAAAGTATACCTACGTATGCATTGAGTCTCTTCAAAATCCCCTCCAAATTTGCTGAGGCAATAGAAAAAATCCAAAGAAACTTTCTTTGGTCTGAATCTGAAGAGAAAAGGAGAATGCCTCTTATTGCATGGGATAACATCTGCAAACTGATTAAGGATGGTGGACTTGGCATAAGGAAAATAATAAGTATGAACACTGCCCTTCTAGCTAAACAGGGATGGAGGGTCTTTCAGGAAAATAATGAATGGAGTAAAATATGGATACATAAGTATTTATTTAAGGCACAGTCACTCCATGATTTCTTTTCCACTCCAGATATTTCTCATCCGTCTGCTATTTGGGGGGTAGTCCAGGGAACAAAACATGTTCTTGAAGAAGGAAGTGCATGGAAAGTTGGTAATGGTAAAGAGGTGAAATTTTGGGAAGATATCTGGGTAAGAGGTAAACCTTTACAGGAAGAAATCCAAGATAAAGATGTTATAGAAAGATGTAAACAAAGAGTGGGCACTATGGTTAATCAATATTGGCAGAACAACACTTGGGTAAACCTCACTGACTATGATCAAGATCTCAAAGATATTCAATTATCCCTAAATGCTATATCCCTAAATCCTAACCAAGAAGATAAAATTGTTTGGTATCAGGAGCCAAGTGGACAGTTTAAAGTCTCTTCCTTCTTCATCTCTAAGGGAAACGACAGAAAACCGATTTGGACTAGAGCCTGGATCAAGGGGCTCATTACTAAAATCAAGTTCTTTTGATGGACCCTCCTCCAAAACAAAATTTTGACTCTGGATAATTTACAGAAACGTGGAATCAATATTGTTAACAGGTGTATTCTGTGTAAGAGAGACCTTGAAGATAGAGATCATCTGTTTGTGAATTGTTCCTTCACTCAGCTTGTTTGGAAGTAGGTTCTCAATCTGTGGGGTATTACTTGGGTTCATCAAAAAAATGTTGAACTTTCTCTTAAAAGCTGGTATTGCCCTTCAAAGAATCCTGAAGTTCTCTTCTTATGGAAAATTACTCTTCCCCATATTTGGTGGGGAATATGGAAGGAAAGAAATAGCTGAATATTCAGAAACAAAGAGCTCCCTGGATGGGTGGTTGGCCAGAACATCATTAGAGCTCTAAAGGAAAATTTTTATTCTCAAAAAAATCTAAGCTCTAATCTAAATGTGGATAATCCCCTGAGGAAGGACATTACTCTCGGTAAACATGATAACCCCAGATCAGATGTGACTTGGATTAGTCCGCCTCAAGAATGGATTAAAGGTAATTTTGACGGTGCAGTAAAAGGGAACCCGGGAAATGCTGGTTGTGGTGGTGTTCTGAGAAACCATGTGGGAATGGTTATTGATGCTATTGCAATTCCCATAGGTATATCTAACTACCATATTGCTGAAGCTACAGCTGCTCTTCAGACCCTTAAATTAGCTGTGGATTCGGGATATTCTAAATTGTGGCTTGAAGGGGACTCTTTGAATGTTATTAATATCCTTAATAATAAGAATTCAGTGTCTTGGACCATAGAGGATAAGGTTAAGGAGATGAAAACCCTTATGAAGAAATTTAAAGAAATAAAAATCACCCATACCTACCATGAAGCCAATGGTGTTGCAGATTGGCTTGCAAATTGTGTTGTCCAGGAGGGGCATAAAGTGAGGTGGGATGAAACATTAGAAAGGAATGTGGATTTAAAGGTGATCATTCTTCTTGATGCCACACATGCGAATGAAGGAAGGATTGGAGTGTATCAAAATATTAATGAGTAGGAGGAGTGGCAGCACGGGGAAAGAAACCCAACTATCAAAAAAGAAGGCCCTCAAGAGGGAGAAGCGGATCCTAAAAATCCATAAACAAATTCAACATCCAAATCAATTTGACAGCAGCAGGATCCAGGGTAACATCCACAGTAAATGGGACTCTAAGAAAATGAGTATGGCACGTGAAAGGAAGGGAGAACCCCGTAAATAGGAACCCAAGAGTTGTGCAGAATGGAGAGAGAAACACCAAGTCTGGAGAATTTTACAGAAAGGAAATGTCACGAGTTACATGGAAAGGCTTCACGGCTCTAAATCGCACATCACGACGGCCTTCTTTAAAAATTGGTCTAATGATAGGGTCACCCTGCATGGCATAACTATTAATTTAACTGAGGATTTTATTGCTGAGGTTATAGGGTTGTCAATGGAAGGAATCAAATTTTCAAAGCAAACCAGCATATCAAACGAAGCATTTTTCAAATTCCCCAAAATGGATGAAGAGGAGCAGAAAATGGTAAAAAATGGGGATTATTATGAGTTGGATTAGATAAAAGGGATTTGGAGGGACGTCCTAAGCTATATTAGGGAATACTTCATCCTGGATGGTAGAATTAAACGAGTGCATAAGTTCCACTTCGTCTTCCTCAACCACTTCAGGCATAAGGTAAGCTTATCTTTTCCTTTCTACCTTTGCTACTCCCTGATTCAAAGCCTTTATGCTCATAAGAAGAAAGACTTGCGCCCTATTCTTCACGAAGGTCTTATTCTACTCATTGAAGGCTTTTCCAAGAACAGGGCACTGGTAAAGTATCCCAAACAAGGGAAAAACAAGTTGACAGGGAATAAAAAGGATGAAAATGAAAGCAAAAGAGGTAAAATTAAGACCCCTAATCCTAATACACAAAATGCAGTAGGAGAAAGGGGTCGAGAGAGAATTGGAGAACCCGTGGAGGAAAAACTGGTGGAAGAAGATGAAATAGAGAGCTAGGAAACCAATTCTAGTAATGATGAAGAAGGATCTGAGGATATGGAAAAAGATAAAGTCAATACTGAGGAGGACTCTGTTACTAGAATAGAAGAGAAGGAAGAAAACCAGAAAGATGAGGAGGATGACACTGTCCAGGAAGATTCTGGTGAGGACCCAACGTCAAAGAATGAAAAGGAAATCCCAGTCCAGGAAAATATTCAAAACATGGAGATGGAAATTGAAGAAGGATTCAATGAGCGGGAATTAAAGAGCCAAGAAGACTTCTTTGAAGAAGCTAGAAATAGCCCAAACGAAAAGGCTGAGGACTAGAAAGGGAAGAAACAGAATGAGGAAATACACACTCCTTTGATTTGGGTTAACAGTAAAGCTGAGTCTTCTTCCCAATTAGATTCCTGGTTGTGTAGGGAGATCATTGATCTCAAGAAAAAAGTGGAAACTTTGGAAGAATCTTTGAAAGCTGCTTGGAACAAAGTAAATGACATGGAAAATCAGTTAAGTGAGATCCCTGTGAAGCTTAAAGCTTATGAAAACAACCTCTGAGAGCTTATAAAGGATAACAAAAAGAAAATGGATGAAGTAACATCCAACATTTGTGCAGCTACTATCAATATTGGGAAACGTGCCAATGAGGAGACAAAAGTACTAGAGGGCCCCTGCAAGAGGACAAGGCAAAGTTCCAGAAAGAAAGACACACAAAAAGGAGCTTTGCTGGAGGCTTCCACCCAGGAAATTGCTTTGAAAGAAAAAGAAGCCATGAAGTTGATTCTAGAACTGGATGAATAATTTGGTCCTTTTTTTCGGTTAAGAAACTGGTACTGATCTCTGGTTTTATTTTGCTAGTTTTCTATTTGTTGTTCTTTCAGACTTTTGTTTTCTGGGTCTTGTTCGGCTGTATCTCTATGGTTTCAGGACCATTCTAAATCTATTTTTACTACCTCTCTATAGTGTTTTTAAGGCATTGCCTGTGGGCTTAGATTGCTCTTTTTTTGCTCTTTGTTAAAAGGTTTCGGGGCCCCTTCAAAACCTACTTTTACCTCTAATCTAAAACAAGGCAAGACACACAAAGAAGTGCATAAAATAAATCATAAGAAACAAAATAAACATGTCATATTATCCCATGGATCAATGTGTCAGGAAAATACATCAAGCGTATATAATATCAAATACCCTATGTAAGATATTTTTATGGGTAAATACATTTTTATATACATATCTAATCTCAAACATGATAATGTAGAGTGATCATTAAACCATATAACTTGTGTGTATTGAGATCAAATAAATGGATTCCCCCAAAGTCCATAGGCCATTAGTAGATGGAAATCCCATCATCTAAAATATGATGTACCATGTATCTATGTATGAATGTATCATACTCAATTATAATTTTGACATATGTGTGTATATATGTTTAAGTTAGTATGCCATCCATCAACATGGAACTAACACATAGATGAGGAAGAGCTAATAGAATATCTAAGTTCCAAAAATGTGTTTATATTTTTGAAAGTTTTTATTTTTTTGTATTTTCAACATATTTTAAGAGGAAATATCATCCTATTATACCATCTAATGGATGGTCATATATGTCTCCCCACTTTGAAGCTAGTGTAATACCCCATTTATGATACTAAGGAGTATGTATAGGTGTAATATCTGACATTGTGGTATCATTCATTTTCTACATATGTATAATATGACTCTCTATCCATGAATACATATTAAGAGTAATAATATTATGGGTTATTTCAACCCATCATTGAGTTCCCTATGGTTCCTTTGGCATAGTAGTGATATTTACATTTTGATATGCTCTAAATATTTGAATATGGTGTGTAGTAGAAGATTGGGATTACATGGAATCCATCATATGTCTTTGATGTAATGGTATCTCAAGTACTAGCCATCTAGTGAATGGGATTGCCTATTTCTTACCCTTTTATGGTGAATTAGCCTTAGTAGGCTTGATAGTTAGTTACCTGGGTATAAGTTTCTTTTGTTTAAGAGATGCTCATATGGAATTCTCAAAAATGTAATTACCTAATTAGCATGGATGTATTGAACACACCCATACACAATAGAAGGTACTACTCAAAGAGTATTTATCCAAGTGTTTCCTAATAACATATCAAAGATTCATGTAAAAGGGATGACTGAGAAAGTAGTAACCACATGTGTAAGACCAACATGTAAAGCTAAGTTAGTCTCACCAAGAATATTATAGATGTCCCATCAAATGAACAAACTAATCTGGTAGAGAAATATAAATCATGATGAGTATAACCCAAATGTGTAACTAATGTCATGGTGCAAACATTTTTTATTAGACCATTATAAATCATAACATTGTATATAAGGTGTTTGTCAAGGTATTCTCAAATTAATAAATAATGAAGATCAGAGTCATCTTTAATTTAATTGTAATTAAAGGAAAGAGAAGGTATATATATCATAAGAGTTATATTTCACATGTAAGTAAAAATAATCACATCTAGTGGGTCCCCATAATGTGATGGAGGAAGCTGTGTATTATATGCCACTTGCACTTCTAGTTCCTTATTAGAATGGTCTTGCAAAGCATTGTTAAATATTTTGTGTTTATGCTAATCATTAAGTTTTAAACCTAATTTCTTTGGGGGATCTTCAAATTTAAGCTTTTGGACATAAATAAGATCTTGGATCTTGTGTTTTAAGGTGAATCATATGCTTGTATAGTTTCATATCCCTTGATGATAATATTAATAAACATTCACATCATATCCTTTGGGTAGAGAGTAACTCATATCAACCTTGATAGGATGATGGAGAGATATAAGTTGGCACTCTAGTAGCCATGGGAGTAATGAAGTTGGGGACTTAGGTAAATGTTGAAAATATCTCCTTAGTGCATTAGATAAGACAAACTAATTAGGATGCTATGTAACTATAGAAATTATGGTAGTTATTTCTTTTTTATGCTCAAGATATTTTACCTTATAACTTAGTTTGATTGTAAATTTGGTACTAGATTTAGATGTAGTTAGTGTGTTTACTACATATTTGAGCTTATTATATAAAATAAGCTTCATTTTAAATTCTTATACAACATGTCATAATTCATTAAAAGATTTTAACTTATTAAAAATAATAGACTCATGTAAATGATCAAGCAAAATTTGCTTAAATATTTCTTGTAACTCTTTGTCCACAAGAATATTGATCATTTTGTCTACGATTATCTTATATCTTAAGACATATTCATTGATAGATTCATTGGTTCCTTATTTGATTCTATAAATTTGGTCAAAGGAAACCTTTTCATAAATGTTAAAGGAAAAGTGTGCTAAGAAATAGAATGCAAGAGGTTTGAATTCTTTTAAAAATTAGAAAGCTAAATCATAGAACCAATTTAGATCATAGTCATTGAGGCTTCTTGAAAATAATTTGGTTAAAAGTTTATCATTGGAAACATAGTCAAGGCATGTCGTATAAATTGTTTGAAGATGTTATTCATGATCACCCTTTCCATCATAAAATATGAACTTAGGTGAAACAAATCTAACTGGAAAAGTGTGAAAAGAGATTTCAAGGGTAAGAGGGCTATGTAATAAATCTTACAAATATATTACATGAGGGGATTTTAAATCATTTTGTTCAATGTTTTTGATATTTTCCTCTAAGGTATTTATAGATTGAATGAATGGTTGAATAGTAGGATTAGTGGGATTTAGATTAGAAAGTTTAGTAGTCACCAAAGGGTATGAAAAAATGTTTTGAATTATAATAGGCATTGAAAGTAGTATTTATGTTGACATAATTGGTAATTCCATAATATATGTATCAATAGTAGTTTAAGGGAATAAATGTTTTAACACATAACCTCTACCCCCACTATATGTATTTGGTTATAATGTGTTAAAGGAGAGGGATGTTTCCACTATAATGTTAGAACATTTTTCTTTGAGTATAGTTTTTAATATATCATCTAGATATTCAAGGTTTTATTGAATACACACATTAAACAAGGTAATTACATGAATTTAATCATGGTTTATTTAATCATTTTCATTTATTTCATGATTTTCATTATCATAATCTTATTCTATGATAACCCTATCAGTATTGTTTTCATTTTTAACATGGTTGTCATCATGATCTAAGGTATGAGATCCCTCATTGGTTTGAGACATCTTAGATGGGTGGAGGGTAATCTCAATGTTTTTAATAGGAACACATCTCAATCTAGGGCTATGCCTAGGTACCGCGTAAAATAGTAAAATTAGGAAATCAAAAATTACAATGATCTAAAACCCTCATTGGTTTAAAACCTAAGGAATAAAAAAAATTGCATTCACATAAATCGGGTTCACCAAATATTTAACCCTAAAATGGAAATTGAAGTTATTATTAGGATTAGTATTAGATTAATATTAAAGGGGTATATATAAATGAAATGGAACAAGGATGATAGTAAAATATATATCAATCTAATTAAATGTTAAATTTAGATATAAGCATACATCAAATTTATTATGTTGAGATAATCTAAATATGGAAAGTATAACTATGTTATATATAAAAATGAAAAAGAAGTGATGTACCTAGCTTGTTCTAATTATAATGTAGTTTTGGATATAGAACAATTAGAAAGTAAGATAGAATGATATTCTATAATATTAGTTAAAATCTATATCTGACACCTCTAGCTCTTTAGATATTAACATTGACTTACGATGGTTGCATTGACACTATTGTTTGGGTTTGACAATAGTGTCCTATATAGACTATCTAGTGGAATAGATTGTGACCACCTAGGTGATTCTAGGTTTTTATTATCCTTTACTATGGTTTATTAATATCTAGTTCATGGACTATCTATCCTTATGCAATTATAAAACACTAGTTTTCTATCTTCATAGTGACCTTGGGGAAAAATGGGTTAGTGGGCACATTGTGCCGAGATGACCTCAAAGACCCTATTATCAGAGGGAGATTCCTACATAGATAATAATTATAAGAGAGCCTCATGCTAATTTAGTTATCCCCTACATGTTGGTTGGTGTGTGAATCATATAATATGTGCAAAAACAAGTATAATAGTAACCTATCTTGTAACTTGGAAAATTAGGCTCTTAGAATTATCCTTTATTACTTCAAACCTATATATGTGTATTCCCTATAACTAGTATGGTAATAATAATAAATAAGGAATATTTATTCAATTAAATGGTCTTTGAATGCTCTTTGGTACTTTTTCTAGATCTTGTAGGTGAGGAATGAATGAGGGTTGACATTAAATTTATATCAATCCCTTTGGAGTAATAACTCACATTAAAGCACTTAGGCCAACCATTATGATATGTTTCATTGGAAAATTGTATAATTTTAGGGCACTAGACACTTGTGTTAGGACATGAAATTAGTGTTGATGCTACTGTTTATCCCATACATTAGTGTCTAGGGATAAGGAAAGAAGGTACAATTTATGAACTTATAGAGATGAAAGATAAGTATATTTTAAGTATTATAGGAAAGATAGAAGACCTACGTCATCAATATGAGACTAGTTAGATTAAGATATATAGCCCAAGGGGTGCAAGATAGAGTAGATGTGAGACTTGCATAAATGGGAAAGGTAAAAAACTAAGAAGAATAATGACACTCTAATTTTTCCAAGGGTATAAGACTAAGGTGATATATAATCATAAAATATAATATAAAAGGATAAATGTGGACTTTAGAATATTTATCCATGTGATAAAGGTGATACAATGATGAATAGGATTATAACTAATCACAAGGAGAGATAACTTTTCATCATAAGTGTTTAATCTATGAAATGGGATAGTCATGACATTAGAGAAATTGTAATCACCTACATGAGACCTAGCATAAGCACTAATTTATGAATCCATCCCAAAAGAAGGGGAATATTAAAATGGGACAAAAAATCACAAAGAGACTAAGGTAAATTGAGAAATGGTATAGATGTGATATAAATAAACCTAAAGGTGATGCCTAAGATCTAGTAGGGAAATACATGACAACTATAAATGATTAAAAAAACTTGAGATAAAAACCTAAGATCCACAAAGGAAACATAGGCTGACTATAAAATGATATAAAACCCAAAGGTGTTAACTAAAACCCACTAGGTACACAAAGGCCAACTGTAAATAATTAAAATAAAACCCAAATACAAAACCTAAGATCTAAAAGGAAAATAAATGCTATCTATAAAGTGAGATACAACTTTAAGTTGTTATCTAAGACCAACAAGGGTAGCAATGACTTATTGTAAAAATGGTATAAAACTTGAAGGTGTTGTCTAAGATCCATAAGGGAAACAAAATTTGACTGCAAAAATACCAAAGATTCAAAAATCAAACAATGGTCTAATAAAATTGATTTAAAGGAAACAAAATGTAATAAATCAAATAAACGTGAGATAAAATAACAAGATATATGTATGTATATATATATACATATATATATATATATATATGTATATACATATATATATATGTACATATATATATATATATATATATATACATACATACATATATATATATATATATATATATATATATATACATATATATATATATATATATATACATATATATATATATATATATATATATATACAAATATATATATATACATACATACATATATATATATATACATACATACATACATACATATATATATATATATATATATATATATATATATATATATATATATATATATATATATGATGACTATATCAAATAAGATCATGTGAAATATGAACATATTTATCTCACAGAGTTACCTCAAGTTGAATTTGTTTGTTTTTAATATGTAAAATGTTCTTTATTTCTACCTCATGGTAAGGATGAGAGATTAAGAAGCCAAGATAATCAAAATGGACATCATAATATTCCCATAAAGCATATGTAAGATAAAGTATGAAAATCATAAGAATCCACAAAGGCTAAAATATGGGTAACATAAGGTGCCCTAATATGTTTATTAAGTAAATGATGGGCATTTCAATATTCCCCAACATGTGTAAGAATTTGAGGATAGGTATCATAAGATGCCTAAACTCATGGAATAAAGGTGGATTGGAGTTAACCTTAAGATCAATAGACATAGTAATAATGCCAATATTTGTGTAAAATTATGTTATAGTAGGAAACATAAAATCTTGGGTGATGTCATGATCTATGGGAGGTGATAGAAAATTTTGATGTATGGTATTCACTAGGCCAATACAGTTTGGGTAAACATGATTAAAATGGACTGTATCAACCAAGTCAATACATTTTGGTGAGTTAGTATTGAAATGGATTGTATTAGATATGTTGATATAATTTGGTGAAAAATATTGAAATGGATTGTATTGGCCAAGTTGATATAGTTTGATGAAACATGATTGTATCATCCAAGTTAATACAATATGATGAAACATGACTAAATGAACTATATCAGCCACTCAATAGAATTTGGTGAATTAAATTTAAATATATCATCATATTTTATGTTATGGTTGGTGTCTTCATTATTAATAATAGGTTGGATTAAAAATCTATTAACACAATCTATGTCATGGCTGATGTAGTTGGATGAAAAATAACAAACTATATCAACATAATTAGTATCATGGTTTGTGAAATTAATTATAGGTGATTTTAACCAAATTATATCATGTTGGTTGATACCATTAGAAATTAGTGGTTCTAATATTTATTTAGGATAGGTTTAAGTATGATATTTATGAATGTTTATATAGGCTCAAGGCTCAAAATCACCGATAATATGTAATATGGTGGGCATTTAAATTAGATTTTCTTCATAACCTAATGAGTTGAATAAAATTGGTTGATATATGATCTTATATTTGATTACATATCATTCCAAGTCATTATAAGTGTGGGTTAGAGGATGGATAAACATGAATGAAACCATGGCCATGATTTATCAAAAATATTAGAAAATCATAAGTGATATTTTCATTGATGTCATAAATGGTAACTTCTAATATCATGATAAATTCTTCATCTCCATTATAATCATCATAATAAATGGTAAGATCATGGTATTGATCTTCAACCATGTGAAAAGTGGTGAAGGTGGGATCAAAAATTTGGGGAACATACTAATAATATTTGGTCCCACTATAAGTATCAACATTGGGGTATTCACTTTAGTAATAAGGATCATCTAAGTTACAAATAAGATCATCATGGGGATCTTTATCAATTTCAAAAGTATCATAAATTATGTCATTAGGATTAGCATATGGATTATCATAAATGGGAGGGCCATATTTATGATCTTTATTCTCACTATAAGTATCAAAATAGGTGGGAAGATCATCATTTGTATCCTTATTCATGAGAAAAGGTGTAGCATAATTACACGATGAGGATTTATCTTCAGTCATGGTAATAAAAGGTAAAAATGAGTTACCCATGAAAAAATGGAATGGGTTGAGGCTCAAAATAAATATCCTAATAGTGGTGAAGGAGATTTAAAACTATAGGTGGAATAAGTTTGACCAAAGGAAACAAAAAATATTGGGATAATTAATATAATATGTTACTAAGTTGGTAAAAAATAAATGTAATGGCCTATATGATGTAATCAGGTTAAACACTATATGTTTCATTATAAATGATGTAATATAGTAAGAAAAGGTGACATACTAAAAGATAGATAACATGGATTGTATCAACCTAAATGATATGTTAGAAAGACAAAAAGTGTATCAAGTTTGTGAATACAGTATGAAAGACATAAAACTATATCAATTTTGCCAATTTAGACTAAAATTACATAGCTTGGTATTTCAATGGCCAATACCATTCAAAATCAAGATGCAAAAATGGATACATGAAGAAAATCCAGCCATGTGTGGGATAGGTTTCACATCAAGTTCATGAATATGTTTTATGATGGTATAGTCAAATTGAATACAACACTAAGAATAAAATTGAAATGTTGAGACAATCAAACTAATGGTAGGTTACAATGCACATCAGGTTCAATAGTATATATGCATAGCTTATGATGACATAAAACTATCCTCTTCTTATCAATAGACTAAGACTCAAATAAGGTTAATTAAATATATCATGTGATACTTAGATGATCTAGTAAGGACTAATGAATTATGTATAAGTAATATAGATTATCCTAAAATGTAAATATCAAAAGGAAAGGGTTCCAAATACTAAACCTATAACACAAGGATTTAACTTTCACTAGACATCAACAAAGGTAAATAGTTATAAAATAAATTAAATGATGGATTATAATGGTTGTAAATGTGTAAGGTACAATGGTCAACCAATTGAGGATCTATGCAACCTAATGTGATTTACGGAAAGTCTAATAAATCCTATGTTTAAAACAACTTATTTATTATAGATAAATACTAAACAAGGATACACATGCATTCATCCAAAAAAGAACAAATAATATCTAATCTACTAAGTAAATAAAGGAAATAGTATAGGTTTAGAAATAATTAACTTTGGATGGACCCATTTATGCTTCAATTTTCCCCATGGCTCAACTGGATATTTTTAAGATATGTTTTAGGTTGAATACCTCAAATTATTTGATGAAGACCCATATATACTCAATTAGGAACTCCCAATGACTCTTCCTATAGATATATATTGACACCACAAGACAAAATACCTTAAGATAAGGTTCTAAGCCACTAATTTTACTAAATGGTACTTAGGGTATAAATACAAGTGAAATCAAGGTGAATAAATGATATATGATATGACAATATTAAAATAGGACCCCTATTTATATACTTTCAATACCCAAAACCAACCCTATAATCTAAAGTTTATAGTATCAAATTGGTAAATATAGTTGGAAGATGTCAACTAACATTGTATGGTATTAACTAAGATGATATATTTCAAATTTAACAAAACTCACTTATAACTATTTGCATTTGTCTTATATATTACAAGAATGATGAAGGCATAATATAGATGGTATCATCTAGGATGATGCCATAGGATATAGTGAATCTATCAAATTTGGATAAGAGGTACATGGAAGAGCTAGATGTATAGACACTTAGAGGAGGTTAAAGTGATATTATTATTAGTTTTAAAGGGATGTAATACACAAATATATCACAAAGAACCATGGTACTTTAAGGTGTGTACTTAGGTATATTTATGTGTCAACAAGCTATTGTAAAAGAACGCATAGATAAATGATGAAGTGAAAAAAATTATGTGCATACAAATGATAGATAGTTAAATAAGATTAGAACTATTGTGTATTTATACATGACTCTGAGTACTTTTTCACTCCACCAACATGAAAATGTATGGGTTCACCACTAAAAATTATTTGAATTTAAAAAATACCATTTCTTAGTGTGGGTATGAGTCTATTAGAGTTACACTCTTGTGGAATTCCATAGGCATTTGAACCTATAAAACTTGTTTTAAAATATAAATATGATTGTGATGATATATATATAGTCTAAATAAGATAAAAAAACATGATAGGCACATACTATGGAATTATTTTAAATGACTAATAGTAAACTTGTAAGGAAAAAACCATGGGAAGCATGTATATTTGAGATAAGGGTGGGCAAAATCCATATGTATAGGAACAATTCATGTAAGATTAAATTAGGTAAATAATATCATTTCCAACTATCAAATACTAAAATTTAGTGTTTATAAATTCCCCCCATTTATTATAGTATTGAAATTAAATAAAATGCTAAATAAAAATGATAAAGAGATATACCTAAGTGTGTATAACATATATTTTTTTTGGGAGAAGTCTCTAAATATGTATCTTGCTCTGATAAAAACCTATAATAAACATTTAACCTTGAATGTTCATATATAAAAAGTAATATTTTAAAACTTAAAGAGAAAGTAAGGGATAAAATTTTAAGTGGGTGAATAATGTTTCCCATTGTGATGTTCTTTATGATGATACTTACTTACGAATCATTGAAAAACTATACTAGTTATTGAAGCATATGAATAATTGGGCTTCTTGTTAAATAGTTTTTAGAATTTTGGTTGGTCATGCCTCAATGGATAAATTAACTGAGGAAAGTGACATGGGTTAGGAAAATAAATGCATCAACCCTCACGACAAGTGTTAAGACATTTAGTGATACTAAACCTCAACCATTATTCATTTAAATGATCTTGAACCTCAAGACTAAAGGGGGAGCTTGTGATAGGCTCATACAAGTTGAATAAATAGTTTTAGACAAACTTATAGATTTAAATAGCTACCATTGGTACCATAAATTTGATGATCTTAAAAATAAAATTGTAATAGTGTATGTGTGTATATCTCATATTTACCAAATATGAAAAATCCCCAAACATATCACCTATGTTTCTATAAAATGTTTGCATATACTCCAATAATCTATTCTACTCTACAAAAATTTATCCCATAATCTTAACCAAACAAAAAATTTTAACCAAACCAAACTCTATAAATCATGAAATATATCCTAACATCTAAATTTTATGTAAATGAAGGCTTAAATATCTATGAAAAACCCACTAATATGGCCACTTTTTGAGGCGATGGATGTATCATGTAAATTACTAATCTCAAAATAAAAGAGTTAATTGCATAATGTTATCAATAAATATGTAACCATTTAGAATGATGTACTAACATGTGGATAATATGTCATAATAATATGGATATAACATCAAAGAATATATAAAACATGTATTTTAAGGTATACACATGTCATGTTAAGATAAATATAATAATTAGGCACACAATATCAACCATATTTGATATAAGAAATAAATAATAACTACATGTGAAGGTAAATGATATAAATCATGGAACCACACACAAATAATGATGTGCATGATATTGATCACAACACCACAAACTTAGAAAATAATCTTATTTTTATTTGTTCATAATAACACAATGTCATGACCATGACACACATAATAAATCATATAAATAAATAATTATATCTCATAAATAAAACACAAATAACAATGGAAAATAAAATGTTACATAAGTAAAGGGCCTAAATAAATATTCATGTAGTGAAAGTTCAATTAAGAAAAATTAGTAAAATAAGGTAAGGTCCTAAAGATAAAATCATATAATAATAGACTCAATCAACTGAAAGTAGTAATAAAATGTGAGGGCCCAAATAAATAGGTATACAATGATACACTTAATAAATAATTGTCATACACTAAACTAATAATTAAAAAAACGTAATAAAAAATTGTTTTGTATAGATGAAATAATAACATTAAAGCATATAACAAGTCAAACTAGTCTACATTTTCAATCTATGTCAATGTTAAAATATATATATGTAGAATATTCATGGAATATAACAATCTAAATAATATAAGCAAGAACAAGACATATGTAAGACTTAAATTTATTTTAATATTTTAAATGGAAAGGGCATAGAAATATATGTCCCATAATAATGTAAGCTATGGAATCAGATGCCCCAAACATTGGTATGGCCCTCAGGTAGGAATGTCCTACATCTATCCATTCATGTATCATGTGTAGCCTGTATATCATATATATTCTCCTAAATATCATGAAAGGTATGTTCATATGATAGAGGATATGAAATACACATAAAATTTGAAAATTAACATAAATGAATAATGAAAACTCTGAAAAGTGTCATGCTTAGGTCATGAGTTTTGGATTTTTTCAACTTTTTGTATTTTTAAATTTTCAAATATTTTGGAAAAATGCTTAGAAGTCAGATAAGTAAACATAGCCATCATATGTGTATATGTCACTTATCATTTCCTTTTCCTTGACAATTTTACAAATGTTGTGCATAAACATTATATTTTTCTCTACTACATATAATTAGTTATGTGTTGTTCTTACTATCATACTTGATGATTTTGACTTTTGATTATCATTGTTACCATCATGTCAAATCCTAATTGTACTTCCTTCATGTAAGAAGGAAATTTATCAATTTGGTTTATCTAATGTTTAATAGATCTATTGTAATAATTATTATCCCAAAGTCAACCTCAATTCTTTCTCAAAGTACCTTACCCATATGCATGTATTAAGGACCTTTGGCCCATAATAAATTGATAGAGTAATATGTCAAATTAAGCTTTCATAATATATAATGGGTTATAAATCATCAATGGCATATCCAAACTACTATAATAATTTAATTATACACATGATTTTACATTTTTCTTCATGAATATAAATTTATTTATAATAGGCACCCTTAATATATATTGTAATAGTCAATATTTATTATTGTGGATTATAATGAATCTTACATGTCATATTTATTTACTAAGATCAATTCTAACTTACTAATGTTCATTATTATTATATTTGTATGAACTTAGTTATCCCTTGATTCTTATGCTTTTTAATTTTCCTTTTGTAATGCTATATAATTTCTTATTCCATGACTGGTGGTATTTTATCTCCTAATGTGAGATGTATCGTATCTCTATGTTTGTGCATATGTAAGAAATAAATTTTGTTTAATATTTTAAATGGAAATGGCATAGAAATATATGTCCTATAATAATGTAATCTATGGAATCAGATGCCCCAAACATTGGTATGGCCCTTAGGTAGGAATGTCCTACATCTATCCATTCATGTATCATGTGTATCCTATATATCATATATATCCTCATAAATATCATGAAATGTATGTGCATATGAAAGAGAAAATGAAATATACATAAAATGTGAAAATTAACATAAATGAATATTGAAAACTCTAAAAAGTGTCATGATTAGGTCATGAGTTTTGGATTTTTTTCAACTTTTTATATTTTTTAAATTTTCAAATATTTTGGACAAATGCTTAAAAGTCAGATAAGTAAACATAGTCATCATATGTGTATATGTCACTTATCATTTCCTTTTTATTGACAATTTTACAAATTTTGTGCATAAAAATTATATTTTTCTCTACTATATATGATTAGTTATGTGTTGTTCTTATAATCATACTTGATGATTTTGACTTTTGATTATCATTGTTACCATCATGTCGAATCCTAATTGTACTTCCTTCATGTAAGAAGGAAATTTATCAATTTGGTTTATCTAATGTTTAATAGATCTATTGTAATAATTATTATCCCAAAGTCAACCTCAATTGTTTCTCAAATTGCATTACCCATATGCATGTATTAAGGACCTTTAGCCCATAATAAATTGATAGAGTAATATGTCAAATTAAGCTTTCATAATATATAATTGGTTATAAATCATCAATGGCATATCCAAACTATTTTAATAATTTAATTATAAACATGATTTTACATTTTTCTTCATGAATATAAATTTATTTCTAATAGGCACCCTTAATATATGTTGTAATAGTCAATATTTATTATTGTGGATTCTAATGAATCTTACATGTCATATTTATTTACTAAGATCAATTGTAACTTACTAATGGTAATTATTATTATATTTGTATGAACTTAATGATCCCTTGATTAATATAATTTTTAATTTTCCTTTTGTAATGATATATAATTTCTTATTCCATGATTGGTGGTATTTTATTTCCTGATGTGAGATGTATCATAGCTCTATGCCTAGTAGTCAGTAATGGAATTAAATTTCTATCAAGTACAATTTATAATAGGATTTTGGTTCATTTTTAATAATTCTAATGTTATGGAAGGTTTTATAGCTATAAACTCCATGTTATTCATTCAATTTTTTTCTAAGCCTTTATAATGTGAAATTTGCAATTGTTCTTGTGATTAACTTATGATTGATTTTAGAAAGGTTTGCCTTCATTATGTATTAATCAAATTAAGATATATCTACAACTTATCACACTTATTAAATAAAACATTAGATAAATTAATCAACTAACATATATTGTAATACTATTTATATCATGAGCATGACCAAATTGAATTTGCTAAACACTAAGGGAACACTTATTACACAACACTAAAGGAGAAGGTTCAAAAGCCTCTAGGAAAATAATACTATGCAATAATCCTAACTTGGTTTGAATACATGAAATAAAACTAATCTAGTGATATCAAAGCATATAAAACAAATCGGGATGCTTAAAATAAACAAGACAATCAAGATATCATTGTAGGAAAATGGGGGCCTAGATCACCTAAGGTGGAAGATGAAAAGAAAAGAAAACCCTATAATTATACTAATTTTAAGTGTATAATTATTTTAAGAAATGAGTCATACATTCAAAACCTATTGCCTTGTGCAACATCTATCTATCAAATGTAATATAAAATTTTAGATATACTTACCTTTGAGAGAACTTATCAAGTCTCAATCTCCCCCTTGGCCATTGGTGATTTAGAAATGATTGGTGTGGCTTTAATAGGATCACAATATAAAAATCAGATCTAGGTTAAAATAATCCTAGTTTTCATCCAATAATTCCCATAGGACAAGTTATATTCCCTTCAAGGTAAACCCTAATAAATAGATCCTTAAAATGTAGATGTAGTACGATGGTGACCTGTAATAATATTAAAATAAATGTTCCTCCCTATTGGATTAAAGTGAAGGTCATATTTATAACAATGGATAAGTATTAACCCTTCCATATTTTTATCCATCAAGGTCAACTAACATGACCCTATTTTGGAAATAGCTTCCATTAGGTCTTGAACATAGTTAACCATGCCTACTTAGTTCTATAATGTGTCACCAAAATCTTGTAACAAAGTCAACTAGGATGACTTAGTAGGAAAAATGGGTGTTTATTTAGTTAAGGGTTATTTTAAATAATGTTTTCCTAAGGATTGGGATAAATGGGTTTATTTATTTATGGATTTGAATAAGTAGGATATGATAGAGTTAACTAAAAATATTACAAAGCACCGATGGTTTGTCTACCCCTTTCTCGATGCACCCTTTAAGGCATGAACTTAAAGAGATTCAAACTCTATAATATCCTACAAGAGATAAAGAACTAATAAATGATAAAGTTTAAAAATATTATGTGTATATATATTCCCCACTTGAATCTCATGATGTATCACATAGGTGTAACATGGGATGGTATTTTGAGAAAGAACATAATAACAAAAAAATCTAAGCTAAAAATTGCATTAGAAGCGGAAATTAAATGAAATCGAACTTGTCAATACATACCTTAAATTATATTGTTGTTATTGAATAAGAGTTACATGAGAAACAAATGAAATTATGTCTAATGTAAAAAATATGAGACAACCCTAAAAAATGATATAAAATACATTTTTTTTTAAAAATATTTGGTCAACACTAAAAAATCTCTACATTATCAAGATTCTAAAACTTGTTTTAATTTTTCAAAGGATCATGTAGAAATAAATTTATAATATAAATAATTAATTTATCAATAAATAATTAATGTTTTTTAATTTTTTAAATGTTACTATAAAGATAAAAAATAATTATTAATTTGTTCATTTTTAATGACTATTAGAGCTCTAGGTATTGTGATTGAACACAGCAAGAGATGATGTGTGATATTGAGGAGGTGGATGCATTATCAATTATGATAGATGAAAAATTATAGATACATATGGTGTAGCCTAGGTATGGAGTGAATTTATTTATTTTTATCATTTTGGTATTTAAAATCAATTATTTTAAAAAAACTAGATTGCAGGGCAAATCTATGTAGCATATTGTTTCCCAATTATTTTTAGAATAGAGTAAAAATAAGGATAAATAAAGGTTAGGATTTAAAATTTGACCAAATAATGTATAGGTAATTAAATTACAAGGTAATTATAAAATTAATACTAAACTAGAATGAAGTTGGCCTTCCCAACTTAGTTGAATAGGGTGTATAAGGATAGGTGGTTAACTGCATAGTAGTTGGATGACATAATTGTATAAGATATTGTTAGATGATGTACAAGGTGGAAAACTTTGTTAGATGATCTATAAGGTGGAAAAATTTGTTATAAGACAAAGGTAGATAACGATGCATAAGATGGTTGAATATTTTGTAAAGTAAGTTGGTTGATTTAGTTTTAAAGTTAGCTAATAACATATAAAAGTGACTGACTTATATCATCTAAGAAATGTGGCTAGGGTAAGTGGTTGAATGTGTTAGAAATTTCCAACTTAGTAGGAAATATGATGGCCTAATCTATTAAGATACATGGTCAACTTAGTAGAAAATAATGTAATGGGTTGATGTAGTTAAATACATGGATGAATTTGTTGGGTATTATGGATAAAAGGAAAAATAGGTTGATAAAGTTGTTAAAATATTAATTGTTTGTATTTGTAGTATATTTTATTATTATTTAGATAATGAATTGATATGTTTTTTTATTTGATATTTTTTAGATAAGAATGAGGTTATGGATGTTAGTATATGCAATGTGCTTTGCATATTTACTAGATAGGTTGTTTGTAGGAGATCAATAATAACTAGTGGAATTTGGGTTGGGTGGCATTATGGAGTGATAGTGGATCCCATTGAGTGT
>JARHVA010004016.1:0-37500 GCA_037957365.1 Torreya grandis | reverse complement strand
AATGGGTTATCTAATGAACAACCATCATCATAATTAGGAATATGAATATTAATATTACATGCATTGATGATTTCTAGTAAGAAAGTCAATGGATTGTTTAGTCTTTATTATGGTAACAAGAATCTCATCAACTAGTTTTTGATGAGATCAAGGTCATAAAGAATGGGTAATTAAGTCATAATATGTGAAGTGAGATGGGAAATTTTGATATTCAAAATTATCTCATTGTGTTCATCATTGTTGTAATCTAATAGGTTTGGTAATATATTTCCCACAAGTTCAGGGTGGTCATTATAACCTATATTAGAGTTAACAAGATAATTAAATCATTGAGATTAAAAAAAATAATGCTATGTATAGGTTCAAGGGTGGGTATTTTGAAAACACAATGTTTCTAGAACTATTCAAAATTCTAAGGTTTTGTATCTCCTTGAATATTATATTTATATCACTATTATGATGGAACTTGACACATTGGAATGGTAATGAGCTTATAGCTCTCACGTGGTGTGTCTAAGTTTGAATTGATTAAGATAACATATGATAATTTAAAATTGAATATCATGAATTTAATATGAATAGTGACAAGAGGAATGGTGATAAGAATTGAAACATACCTTAGAAGAGGCATTTGAATTTCATAATAAATTTGACATGTGTTTTGAGTAGCTCTAAGGTTACATTAAGAATAACCAAGTGTTTTAATGAAGTCAAGGGAAGGAACACAAGTTACAAAACCTTCATTAAGCAATGCATGCTTAACTTTGATATCACCAACTTGGATATTATTGTATAATAGAGGATCATCTGGATGAAGTAGGATTTCATAATGAATCATTTAAGTGATAGTAAATTTTATTGAGAGATAAGTATCTATAAATTTTTTAATGTCTATGGAAATTTATTCGAATTATTGAAGGATACTATCTTTAGATTCTAGTAAATTGGCTTCTTACCCGACATGTGGGGGTCAAGCGATGTTCATTTCAAATAAGAGTTGAATTACATGGTTATTATGATGAGGGGAAGTCCTCATGAGTTATAGAAAAGGAATTTGAGATGGGAGACAATAAATTTATTTGATATGATCACATTCATCATATCCAGTTGGAACTATGTTTTATAAAGGTGTGTAAGGTTTAAGAAAAGTTTTTAAAGGGGGAGCAAAAGTGCATTCAAATTAATTTTGATAGGGAATATTTGATTAAGATTTAATTTATTTAGTTTTTTCAAGTGTGTCTAATTAGATTGAATTAGGTAATTTCATTACTTATGTGAGTGGGTAGATGATTGATTATGTTAAAAAAAATAGAAATCATAGATGTGGATTAATTTATATTTTTAAAAGTGAGTAGTTTTGAGTTAAGAGATAATGATGATAGGTAATAATTAGAAGTTGTATCAATGGAAATATAATGTGTATTCAAATGTGTCAATTGATTAGACACATGTGGGATAGTGGATGGAGTATATTGTGTTATTGGGTTAATTTTCATATGTTCATGTCCTCTAAGATGAGATGGGTAATTGTCTTGACCAATATAAAAATTTGGGAAGTTAGTATAGTTTGAATGTGGATAAAGATAGATATAAAAGACTAATATTCTCATATTATTTATATTGAAAAAATTCTCATCATTAATGAGAGCATTAGGATCAACATAAGTTTCAATAACATTATAAATAGGATGTTGAGTAGTATTTGTTTAATGATTAGGAAGAGGATCCCTTTAAATAATAAGATGAATGTTAGCTTGATTAAGGGAATAATGATTAAGTTTAGTTTCATGAGACTTAGTTATGACTTCATAAGCTTGATGATGTTCATGAATAAAGGTTTAATGATCAAAATGAGGACAAAGGAGATATTCAAGAGAAAAATTTCTGAATTGGTGATAAGTCTCATGAGAATGAGAACAAATTATATGACACCAAAAAAACTTGTGTGGATCATACCAGTGTTTGGTAGGGTAATTAATTTCAAGATATCACATTGAAGGCCTATGAAAGCACTTTTGAATTTTCACCAAGGAAAGTGGTATGCGAGAATTTATATTGTTCACATGGGATTATGTATAACTAGGTTGTTGAAAAGGATTGGTTGAAAGTGGATGTGAAATATTAGTGCCATTGAACCACTTGGGAGTCTAACATGAATAGTGTGTATGGAGTCATAGGTATCTATAACAACATCATTGGTAGCAAGCCAATTTTTAGAATTCATGAGATTGTGAGTTATAGATGGAGGATGGGAAGGATAAAATTATCTTATAATAAAATCTTGATGTTTGGCTTAGTCTAGGATTTATTACAAATATTTGGGGGAGATCATCCTAACACAATATTATAATTTAGGATAAATAGAATTAATGAACAAGTGGAAAATATTATCTTCTAACATGGTATGTTCATGTTTATTGGGTAAATCTTTCCATATGTTAATGAACACTTAGGTTATTTCATATTTTGATTGTTTACTATTGATAAAATGAACTAAGATATTTTTAAGAAGGTTGCTTGTTTGAAATTATTGTACCAGTGCATTAACTAAATATTTTAAAATAGATATAGTATGATACTTTTATTGATTGTACCAATCCAAGGCATCATATGGTAAATTTTTGGATAAAATTATGATGGTGGCAAAGGTATTGATTTTAATTTTATCTTTATATAAGTTTCCAAAATATTTTAAATGAAATACAAGATCAATGGATCCATTATAAGTGATTGTAGGGATGATGCCACTTATGTCAATATTTTCAATTTGAGGAATTAAGGGTTCATTTTATAAATGTCTAATAGTTTTTTTAAGAATTGGGGCTTGAGGTATAAGGATACTTTGTGCATCTCTAATGGGTCGGAGGTGGGGGGCATTAGGATTTCTCAGTCCAAATTAAGGGGGTTGAGGATGAATTTGTAATTTCAAATTTTGGTTTTGCATTTGCATCATTTAATTTGCACTATTAGTTTAAAAATTAGTAATTTGATTCATAACTTATAATAGAAATTGATTAGTGATAATAGTGGCTTAAATAGTAGAAGTAGATTGATATGCACTAGAGATAGAATTTACCTAAGTATGAATATGGGAACTTTGACTAGGCAAGGTGAAATAATAAGTAGTAGAGAAAGTTGAAGGCATGGATGAAAAAGAAGGAATGGAAGAAGAGAAAGGAATGAAAGAAGAGAAAGGCATGGAAGAATATATAGGGTAATTTTACCCAAGACTTGTAGAAAATTTATGAGTGGGTGAAGGGGGATAGTAAAGATAAGGTCCCATCATGAGATTATATATTACAGTAGGATCCTTTATTTGATGTTGAGGGTTTTCATTGATAAAAAGGATAATTTTAGTAGTGTTTTTAAGATCACTTTCATCCTCAATGATAGGAATTTTTAAAAGACAATTAAGTGGATCTAATTTTTTGGAAGGAGTCGACCCATTATTTTTAGTTCTAGTGGCCACATGAACATTGCTTCAATTAGGATTTTCTACAAAATTATAAGAAATAAGAGAATGAGGATGCTTAGGTGGGTCCCTAAAATTCATCATATTGTTTTTATTGTTGTTTGGTTTCATAAAAAATGTGCTAAATGATTATAATATTAATGTATAAATAGAAGGAAATATCTTGATAAAACATATTGGTTGAGCTAGTTGATTTATTAGATAGACAAGTACAAATAATAGTCTAGAAACCTATAGGGTTAAGTTGGTCAACTTAGTTGGATAGATAGTGAGAAATAAAAATGTAAAAATGAGGTGAGTTGAGATGGTCCACTTAGTTAGTCAATAAAGGTGAAATAATTGTTTGGTAAATTAAATTAGTCAAGTTGTTCAACTTAATTGTATAGGTAAAGAAAAAAAAAATTGAAAATGAAGTGAATCAAGCTACTCAACTTAATTGGTCAACCAAGAAGGCTAGAAAATGAACTAAGTTGAGTTGCTATACCTAGATGGATATATAGGGAATAATAATAGTCTATAAAATTAAATAATTTCAGTTGGTAGACTTATTTAGATAGATTGTAAAAATATTAATCTAGAAAATTAACTGAGCTGAGCTGGTCTAACTAGTTAGATAGATAGGGAAAATTAGTAATATGGAAAATGAATTCAGTCAAGCTGGTTGACTTGGTAGAATATAGATATTTTTTAGTATAAACTAAGTGATTTTTTTATTAAACAAAAAAATAAGTAGAATATATAAAATATTTAATCAAGTTGGTTGACTTAGTCTATTCAAACACAATTAATTAAGTCAATGCTAGTCAATTTAGTTGAGTCACATAATACAAAATTGTGTCAATGGTGGTCAAAATAGTCTACAATACAGAAGAGATAAGCAATAAAAAATAGAAATGAAAGTGTAAAACTAAAAAAATATTATAAAATAATATTAGGTAGATGTATTGAAAGGAATTGATAGATTTATGGCTTCCAAAGATGTTTGTTTGTTGGATAGTGATAGCTTAATGTTTAAGAGTGCTAACTATGGAGGATTAGACCTTGACCATGTCTCGCTAAACATAATTTAAAGGGTAATATGTAAGTAACTTATTGGTGCTAATAACTAATAAATTCACTACAAGATAAAAAAGATTGATTGATTCTCAATGTTCAATACAAAGGGAAATCCTAAGCGTATCCAAAATATTATAAGGTTAATGGAAACTAAATCTTATGTTTAGATTTATACTATGGCTATGAGTATTTGGAGAAGTTCATCATGTCATGATATTTGTAAATGATATAAAATCACCATAAATATATTATCATGTATCCCTTAACAATAGTAGCTAATTAGTTTCAAAACTAAAAATACATAGTTTCTAGAGAAATTAAAAAGTGAAAATCAAGTGGAAAAAACTAATTTGTAGTTTCTGAAAGTCAATAAATAGGTAGACAAATATTTTTAAAGAAAATGTGAAATTAATTACTATGAAAGGAAAGTTAATTGCCTTGATTAGGATAAAAATAAAAACATGCATAATAAGGTCTTCCAAACTCATCTCGTTGGGCAAACATAACAAATTAAGATCAAGCAAGTTGATCTAGTTTGTTGTCAAAATAGGTCAAAAAAACAAGGTTGGCCAAGTTGACTTAGTTTTTTTGGAAAAAGTAGACAAACATAGAACTAAATATACTAGGTTTACTTATTTTACTATGTGCTATAATGTTAGTAGAACTAAAAAATTATAAATCACATCATCAAAATATAAATTATTGAGTAATTTTACTAAAAAGTAGGAATAAGAAACTGAGAAAATTGACAAAAATAGAATATTAAATTGGTTATAAGGAACCTAAATAGATTTTAAAAAGTATACTTAGTTTGATGAAACTAAAGAGTGAAATCTAAGATCTACAATAAATCAACTAGGTTGATCAACTTGACTTAGTTAAAAATTGAAAAGTATAAGAGATGAGCAAGATTAACTAGCTCGATATTGTTAGTTAGACTAAAGAGTAAGATTGGTATAAAATGAAAAGGATCAACTTGCTTGATCTTGTTAGTTTTGACTGAAGATTGAGATGGTATAAAATGAATATGATTAACCAAATCAATCTTTTTATTTTTGACTAAATATTAAGATTAGTATAAAATAAACATGATTGACTAACTTGATCTTATTAGTTACGATTGAAGACTAAGATTGGTATAAAATGAATAGGATCAACTAGTTTGATCTTGTTAGATGTGACTAAAGACTAATATTATTTGAATATTAAAAATATATACTATATTTATATTTTTATCTATTATTTAAAACCTATAGATGAATAAAATATGGTTGACCACTGTGACCTAGCTAATTATAGATTTGGAATCTACATACAAATAATAAAACTAGATTGAATAGCATGACCTAGTTGACTATAAATATAAAATTATATGCAAGAGATAGATTCATGATAGGTTCACTAGAATTTATGAAACACATTAAGATAGATCTATAACTTATAATTACTAAATCCAAGATTGGATAAAATAATCAAATAAAATCTATTTTAATATTATTTATATTAGGAACATGACCAAATTAGATCCACTAAACCTAAGTAAGCAATAAATTACCATGAAAAAATAAATGAGAGGGTTCCAAAACTTCTAGGAAAATAATACTAGGTAATAGCCCTAGCTAGGTCTAAAAATTAGGAATGTGAAACTAAGAAAATTGACAAAACTAAAATACTAAATTAGTTAGAAAGAACCTAAATAAAGTCAACCAAGTTGACTTAGTTTGATGAAATTGAATAATGAAAGATGATATTTGTAGAAAATGAACTTGGTCAACTAGCTCGACTTAGTGAAAATTAAAAAGTGTAGGATCTTAACAGGATTGACTAACTTGATCTTGTTAGCTAGACTAAAGATTGAGATTGGTAGAAAATAAACATGATCGACTAACTTGATCTTGCTATCTATGACTAAATATTGAGATTGGTAAAATATGAACATGATCAACTAGCTTGATCTTGTTAACTATGAATAAGGATTGAGACTAGGGAAAAAATTAATAGGATTAACCAACTCAATCTTTTTAGCTATGAGTGAACACTAAGATTGGTAGAAGATGAATAATATTAACCAACTGATCTTGTTAGCTATGATTGAAGACTGAGGTTGGTATAAAATGAACAGTATTGAATATATTGATCTTTTTAGTTTTAAATGAAAACCTATAGATAGATAATAGAATTGGATTGACCAATGTGACCTAGTTGACTGTAGATCTAGAATTTATACATAGAGGATAAAACTAAATCAACCAATGTGACCTAGTTGATTGTAAATGAAATATTTAAAATTCAACTATTGTATTCATGTCAAATTCACCAAAATGTATGTAACAAATTAAGACATATAAAATTTACCCTACTTAGTAAATCCAATATTGGATAAATTAATCAACTAACATCTATTTTAATACTTTTTATATTGAGAACATTGTTGGACTAATCGCCAGCATCCCCCTTAGGGATTCGTGACATGGACTAACAGCCTCCCGTGGGTACTTATCTGGGGTTTGTATCGGGCGTTAACAGGTCGACCTTTTGGCGCAACGGCAAGCATTCCTACAATTGGTATCAGAGCCGTGGTCACGGGTTCGAATCCCCTCGGGTGATGCTGAGGGGGGGATTGTTAGACTAATCGCCAGCATCCCCCTTAGGGATTCGTGACATGGACTAACAGCCTCCCGTGGGTACTTATCTGGGGTTTGTATCGGGCGTTAACAGGTCGACCTTTTGGCGCAACGGCAAGCATTCCTACAAACATGACCAAATGGGATCCACTAAACCTATTTAAAGGAGAAATTACAACACAACACTATAATAAAGGGTTCCAAAGCCTATAAGAAAATTGTAAAATGAAATAATCCTATCTAGGTATAAATACATGAAATAAAACTAATATTATGTTATCAAATCATATAACACAAATGGTGATGGTTAAAACAAACAAAACAATCAATGGATCATGGTAGGCAAATGGGGGCCTAGATCAACTAAGGTGGAAGATGTAAAGCAAAGAAATCCCTATATCTATACTAAATTTTAAGTATAAAAGTAAAATTAACCAAGGATTTATACATTAAAATTATATTTCCTTGTGTAATATCTATATATCAAATGGTATAACAAAATCTAGAGATACTTAACTTTGAGCCAACTTTTTGAGTCTCAATCTCCCCTTTACCAACAGTTATTTTTAATATATTATATTGGATTTGTAAGGATCACACTATATAAATTATATCTAGGATAAAACACTCCTACTTTACATCTAATAATTCCCATAATATAAGTTATCTTCCTTCCAAGGCAAAACCTACGCAATGGTTCCTTCAAATGTAGATGTAATAGAATTTTGAGCTATAATAATGTGAAAAAGAATGTTCATATATATTGGATTGAAGTGAAGGTTATATTTATAATAATGTATAAGTCCTAACCCTTATATATTTTCAGCTAACAAGGTTATCCAAAATGACCCTATTTACCATTAGGCCTTATACGAAGTCAGTTAGGGTGACTTAAATCCATAACATGTGGAAAAAATTATGTAACAAAGTTGACCAAGCTGAATTATTAGGAAAAATGGATTTTTTTATTAATTAGCGGATATTTGAAATGATAATTACTTAGGGAGTTAGATAAATAAGGTTTATTTGCTTGGGTAGATGGATAAGTGAGAATTATAATGGGTTCAGTTATGATGGAGTTAACCAAAAATATTGTCAAGAACAAATGGTCTACCCACCCCTTTCCTACTACACCAATTAAGGAATTCACTTAGAGATGTTTAAAATCAACATGTTTTTGAAAGAGATAAAACATCAATAAATGATAAATTGTAAAAATATTGTGTGTATATAGATTATGCACTTAGCATATGAGACTCATGGTGTGAAATCACATTATAACCATTGTTGATCTCTTATTATGCTAATTATATGGAACTATTATCTTAAATTTTCACCATATAGATTGTTATTGAATAGGAACCTTTGAATTATCAATGCTCTTTTTATATGAATTATCTTGATACTCTTTTATATTCATAGGTCTAAAAATATTATGAGATAAGTACCCAAATGGATCGATAGGATTTAAATTTAGCTTATGAAAATGATAATCTATGACACCTTGTATGTAATCATCAACATCATCACTATTTAAATTTAGCTTATGAAAATGATAATTTATGCCCACATTATCATTTTCATAATCTAAATTTAAATCCTATAGATCCATTAGGGTATTATGAGATAAGTACCCTAAGATTTTTTTTGAAAACCTAGAATGAAGGATGAAATCCTAAGGGAAACCTAGAGATTTTATATGTTCTAGACAAAATTTGGATTCACCATTATGTTTCACCTTATTGTTTACTTAATTAATCTAAACAAGTATATAACTTTAAGACAATTTAGATTTTATAAAGTATAAAATTAAAACACTTATTTTAATGCCAAAACATAATATGGGTGACCAATTTTACTTGTTATAGAATTAAATGACCTAAGGGGTTAAGATGCTTAACATGTGTACTATTATGTGTATGAGATAAAATGTACATGATTGAAGGACAAAAAGTAGATACAGAGGTTCTTAGATAAAGAACTAGTTGTATGGAAATGCTATAATGAATCCATAAATTTTTGGATGCCTAAGAAAAATTATAGTGCCTATCTTGTAATAGATTCATATGTGTGTATAGTGATTCTTTATTTTATCACATGCCACTACACACATTTTTAAACCCTCTTTGTGTGTGATATCAGGACTCTATCTATGTGCAGTATCCAAAAAAACCTATATTATTCTCTTTGAAACCTTTGGTCCATTTTTGACATTAGGTTTAGGCATGATAAATGGGAAGAATATGAGTTGAATTGACCTTAACCATTCCCTAGTAAATGGTTGATAAATACCTACATATACATTGGGAAGTTAAACTGCATGTAATTCTACTTATTAGGTGTATGTGTGTGATGGTGATACTTTAATGAATGCAACCTATAATTTATCTTTTCACACTTAAATAATAACAAACTTGGCTTGGCTTAAGTGCTTTAGTATTAGCTAGGTCTTGCTCCTTGTGACTAATTATTGAATTTGGAAGTTGAAAAAAGTCATTTTAAATGTGGAGGTATTAGAATACACATAATTTAAAATGGTAGATGATGATATATAATAAAATATGATTAGACCTATTGTGTATTTATATGGGACTTTTTGGGTAATTTATCACACTATCAACATGTGAAACATATGAGATAGCCATTAAATATTATTTGAATTTGAAAAATGATTTTTTATTAGTGTAGGTAAAAGTATATTAGAGTTAGACACTTATAAATATCCATAGGAATTTGAATCTACCAAAATTGTCTAAAAGATAATAATATTGATCTGATGATCTAGAGATAATTCAAGTATAATAATTAACAAGCTAAGAATAAAGTATGGAATCTTTATAGGTGACTAATATAAAATTGAGAAGGATGAACCCATGGAAATCATGTATAAGTGAGAGAAGGGTGTGCAAGAGACACATGAGTATGCACACATAATGTAAGGTGAATTTAAGTGTCTAATACTATATTTTTTAGCTCTAAAATTTGATGTATTGATTTATTAAGTTGTAAAATCATCCTTTATATATATGCACATGTGCACATACACACATATTATATAAGTTATATATTATTGATTTTATATATATCTATACATTTTCTATATATATATATATATATATTTGTGTGTGTGTGCATGTGTGTACATGCGCGCACGTGCGCGTGCGTGTTTGTGTGTGTGTGTGTGTGTGTGTGTGTGTGTGTGTGTGTGTGTGTGTGTGTGTGTGTGTGTGTGTGTGTGTGTGTGTGTGTGTGTGTGTGTGTGTGTGTGTGTGTGTGTGTGTGTGTGTGTGTGTGCATGCGTGCGTACGTGCGTGCGTGTGCATGTGTGTGTGTGTGTTTTACCTATATTTTTTCCACATACCAAGTATGTTCCCAATTGCTAATAGTCCACTAACCATATAGAGTTTGTCTAGACATTTGGCTACAGTAGTAGAAAAGTTGAGTAGGCATTTTCATGGTGATATATCTCACATGTGTGGATGAGTCAAGGATAATTGGTCATATGGATCTATTCATTTTGGATCCTAGTTCATATATACCAAGTTTCCACTCATACCCTATAGTGAAACAAAATTTATGTATGGGAAAATTTGGCTCCTAACATAGAACTTGCTAAGTTTCCACACTTAGCCATTTTAGACCCAACTATCATTAAGATGTCATGCAGGACCAGTCAACTTCAACATTTATTAAAACATAAAGAAATCTTGAAATTCCATTAGATCAAAAGGGTTTATTATTTTTAGCATTAGGTTCATTCTTTGAAAATTTGGTACCCCTACAATCTTCATACTCAAGTTATAAAATTTCAAATCTAGTCAAGAAGTGGTAGATGCCCATTTGAACATCATTTTTAAGACCCACAAAGTGACCATTTGGATCCAAAATCCTTTGTGGGAACTTGAGGAGGAAATCATAGATAATAATTTTCAAGCGTGTGGGAGCTCTAAGTAATTCAAATGGTTAGTGGATCTCAAGAACTAATGAGAAGTTAAGATTAGAGTGGTGGGTCCCAAAGATCTATGGTCTATGTTTAATCAGATCTCAAAATCTAATGGAGAAAAATAAAGTCAAAAGGGTCAACAATCTAAGGTGGTTTTGATAGCCAATAGAAAATGAAATGAGTTGAGATGTTTGACAAAATTTGATAAAGAAAATAAACCTAACTCGGCAAGTAGAGCCAAAAGACCCAAACTCAAGCCCAACCCAAGTTGATGAAAAAAGTAAAGGGAAGGAGCTCAATGTGGACTCTATTAAGACCTAAAATTAGATACAATGCCACCTATATGTAAAACTATAGGAAAACTAATATATTTAGATTAGTTTTTACCCATATTTATCTCAGTCTAGAATCCAATGCATAGAACAAATATATCATTAATGAGGAGATCATCCCAAGTTAAGCCCATGACAAACCACCATTAAAGATAGCAATAGCATGACCCTAGTAGATATAAATATTTTATCCTCTTGATTATATCTAGTGGAAGATTAATAAATCATAACTTGGAGATTTGGAAAGTAGTTGGAGCATTCACTTCTAATTGGATCATGACTTACCACTTTTGGAAAACTCTTATATTCTAGTGTAGCCTGCTCAAAATAGAATGATTCATAGGCTTCAAAGAAAATGATCAAATATCTTATTCATAATGACCTATTATTATTAGACCAAAATTCTAGTGAAACATCTCTTAAATCTAATAGATCATTATCATTAACAATATGCTCCTCATTCTCTCTTTCCTCTTCCCCCTTCTCCTATATTAACCTTTTCTTTCAATTTTGTATAGGGTTCTTATATTTTAGACTTTATTTTATATTTATATGAGATGGGACATTCCTTGAGATACTAAAAAGTATACTCAACTTGATCAGGCTTGACCCTATCAAACATTTGTAATAACTACCTCTTAATGTAATAGACTTTCTTTGCATTGAATTTGTGTTTTTCAAGTTGTGCACTATGGAATTGTTTTAAGGACAATCTTCCTCATTAATGGTCCTTATTTCTAACCTTATTTAGGAAATTTTTAATGCTTTTTGAAGGTTTAGATTTGTGTTCTATTATGAACCTCTTCTATGAGATACTAATGCAAATTAGCTTAATTTTAAGGTTGCATAATCTAGTATCATCCTCTATTGATTTAGTGTGGGTTCAAACTTATGGGAGTTTCTATATTAAGTTTGGTGCATTACCTAGTTTGTTTTATTAAGATCCTTTACTCTCTTTCTATCACTTTTCCCATGAATCATTAATCTTAGATTTAGTTTTAAGTGAGCATCAAACAAGAAGATGGCCTACTCTAAAGGTTCAACCCCAACATAGGTTACCCACATCTTGGGGTTGTCTCAATTTTATAAGCTTGATTGGATATATCTTGAATAATCCTCTCTAAGGGTGTGATTTGAGAATATAATATTTTATAGCATGCCTGATGAGACTAAGGTCCAAATTAGGTGAAGATTTTTGTCTTTCTCTTCATCCAATTAGCCTTTGGAATCACATCTACAAACATCAATGGAAAATCTAAGCTTTTAACTAGTTACAATAGTCTAGGTAAGCCTTCAAGTAAATTTTATCTACATCTGATCTCCTTTTATGAGTGTGTACAATTGGATTTAGGGAAGATTTGTACCCTCATCTAGTTGGTAATCCTTATCAGCAACCAAATAGAGCCTACCAACCATCTACTCATCCCTATCATCCCTATAATGAGTATTTATATCATTCATATCAACCTACTTGCCCCTCTATTTGACCTTATGCTATTGTATCCTTGTTAGAACTTAAACTGAATATGTTACTATTAGAAGAGGTGATGAGAAAATTGGATAGAGAGCTTGATGTGATCCCTTTTCATCTCATAGAGAGGATGAGAAAGTCATTTCAAAGGCTAATAAGTAAGTGGATGTCTATTGGATAAGAAGTTCAATATGGTGCTATCAATGATGATATGAATGAGATGAAGACCTTGATCTAATGGTGGATAGAGAGATTAGTAAAGTGGGAAGGGTAGGATAAATAGTTCAATTAGCCTCAAACATCCATCCCACCCTCCCTTTAGAAAGAGCCTATTTTGAGGAAATAAAATGAAGCAAGAAAAAATTAGGAGGGTTCACGGTAGTAGTTATACCATGATTCCATGGTAGAAAAGAACTTGGTTGGTAATCAAGTGACCTCTCTATCACATGAAGGTGAATTAGTCTTGACTAACCAAGATGAAATATAAAAAAAAGACTCACACCTTCATAATTATGGTTAAAGGATTTTTATACTTGATTTAAAAGAAAATCCAATTAAACTATAGTTTTATAAAGACAAGCCTTTAGATGTAATTATTTTCTTAGGAGATGACATGTTTGAAATTTTCAAGCATAGTTATTAGCTTTTCTCTTCAACTACAAAGATATCTCCACTTTTAGAGAATAGAAGTGAGCTCAAATGGCCTCGATAAGTCACAACATCAGACCCATCTCTCTTAGGGATCACCCCTACAAATATGTCAAAGGAGACAAATAATGTTGGTCCATATGTTCATAATCACTAGTTCATAAATGGAGAAGGATTAGATCTATTATTAAAAATTACATAGATCTAGGAGTGTGATGATTGGGTTTTGGGTCCATGCTTCCAACCAACATACCTAAATTCAATAATAGAGGAATCAGTTACCTCTCTAAGAATACATGAGAATTTAATTGCTATTAGCTATAGAGAAGTGTTGTCAAGAAAAGTAAACTATGTTTCAAATATCCAATGTGCATAAAATAATATCCCTTTTGACCCAAGAATAGGATACTTGTAAATTATAACATTGTGTGTATTAGGTAAGATATTAATCTTTACTCTAATCACTTTTCTACACATTTGTTTAGTAGGTTAGTTGTTTTTATTTCCTACATTTGGCTACATGAATTTTCCTTTATTGTTTTGTTTTGGTCCTTATGTTTCAATAAGAAGTTCTAGAAAAGGCAACCTTGTATCTTCTTTATGACAACATTAGTTTTAAGATTGACTCCATGCCTGATGGATCAAACTAGAAAATGAATTGGGTTCTCAAGCATAACATTCATGCTTCCCTATGAGTCGCTAAAGATGTTGGCCATATTTGGCCCACATACTAAGCATGTGCCAAATTTCTAATGGTCCACTCACCATCTAAAGCTTGTCTAGAAATTTGGATACAATAGTAGAAAAGCTAAGTATGCATTTTCGTGGCACTAGATCTCACACATGTGGATGAGTCAAGGATAATTGGTCACATGGGTTTGTTAATTTTAGAGCTTAGTTCATATGCATCAATTTTTGTCTCTTTCACTATAGTATAATGACATTTATCCTAGGTTAAAGTTGGCTCCTAACACAAAATTTGCTATGTTTCCAAACTTAGACATTTTAGACCCAGTTGTCATCAAGACATCATGCAAGACCAATCAACTTCAATATTTTATAAAAACATGAGGAAAACTCAAATGGATAGCTGATAAAAAGGGTTTATTCCTTTCAACATTAATTCCATTCTCTATAAATATTATGCCCCTATAATCTTTGTGTTTGAAGTTATAAAATTACAATATTGGTTAATAAGTGGTAAATGCCAACATGAATTTCATTTTTAAGATGGACAAAGTGACCATTTGGATCCCAAAACCTTGGTGGGAACCTCAAAGAGGAACATACAACTGATAAGTTTCAAGTGCACAAGAGCTTGAAGCAATTCAAATGGTCAATAGATCCAAGGAACTAATAACAAGACAATCTCATAGTAGTGGGTCCCAAATATCTATGATACACATTTAATTATATCTCAAAATATGATAGAGTGAAATAAATTCAAAAGGTTCAACAATCCAAGGTAGTTTTAATAGCCAATAGTAAAGGATATGATTTGGGTTGTATGATAAAAGTCAATAAAAAAATAAACCCAACTTGCTAAGTAGAGCCAAAAGACCCAAACTCATGCCTGACCTGAGATGGTGATAAAATTAAAAGGAAGGAGCTTGATGTATACTAAATTAAGACTTGGTATTAGATAAAATACCAGCTATATGTAAAACTATAAGAAAACTAATATCCTTAGATTGATTTTCACCCATAATTATCTCGATCCAAGATCCAAGGCACAAAATCAATATATAATTAATGAGGAGACCATCCCAAGTAAGGCCCTTGACAAACCACCATTCAAAATAGGCATGACATGTCCCTGGTAGATATAAATATTTTATCTTATTGATGAGATCTAGTGGAAGATCAATAAATTAGAACTTGGGTATTTGTAAATCACTTGGAGCATTCACTTCTAACCAGATCATGACTTGCCACTTTTGGTAAACTCTTGTCTTCTAGTGAAGCATACTTAAAATAGATAATTCAGAAGCTTCTGAGCAAATCATCAAATATCTTGTTCATAATGACCTATTCTAATTAGACCAAAATCTTGGTGAAATGTCTCTTGAAAATTATGGCTCATTAATTATCATGAATAATGTGATCCTCCTATCTTTCCTGTCTCCCTTATCTTATATTAACATTTTCTTTCCATTTTTAAGGGGTTATCATATTTTAGACTTTATTTTGTATTTTTGAGAGATGGGACATTCTTTAAAATACTACAAACTGTACTCAGCTTGACTAGGCTTAACCCTATCAGACATTTGTAATAACTACCCCTTAGTGCAATAAGACTTTCTTTGCCTATCTTTTACCTTGAATTTGTGTTTGGAAAGTTGTGCACTATGGCATTGTGTGAAGGAGAAGCTTCCTCATTCATGGTCCTTATTTCTAGCCTTGTTTAGGGAATTTCAATGTTGTTGTCAGGTCTTAGTGTTCTATTTTGAACCTCTTCTATGAAATACGTATGGAAATTAGCTTGATCTTAAGTTTATGTAAGCCAACATCATCCTCTATTGATCTAGTGTGGGTTAGAGATTATGGGAATTTCCCTCTTAATTTTGGTGCATCACCTAGTTAACATTATCAGGAGCCCTTAATCTATTTTAAAACCTTTTCTCATGAAGCATTAAGCTTATCTTTAGTTTTAGATGAGCATCAAAGAGGAATTTGGCCTACTCTAGAGGTTCATCCCCAACATAGGTGACCCACAGCCTACGATTGTCCATATTTTATAAGCTTGATTGGAGAGAGCCTAAAAAACCCTCTCCAAGGGCATGATTTGAGCCTATAAAAGTACACACATAGGCACACATATACACACACATGTATGTATGTATGTATTTATATGTGTGTGTGTGTGAGAGAGAGAGAGAGTGCATGCACAAGCACGCGTGCACACGTGCATGCGCACGCATGCGCGCGCGCACACACACACACACACACACACACACACACACACACACACACACACACACACACACACACACACACACACACACACACACACACACACACACACACACACACACACACACACACACACACACACACACACACACACACACACACACACACACACAAAATTCATGATAATAAAGAAAGGTTGAATTACCATATTTTAGTTTTGTACCAATCACTACATACTCATGACATTATTTGTAGATTTTTTTCTATAAAAATTTGTCTATTACATGACAAGAAAATATCAAAGAACCATATAATAACTACATGTAATATTATCATGTTTATTCAAAACATAGATCCATTAATTTCTTTCCTATATACCCCATTTTGTGACTTACATCATTAATTTGATTAAAAATACATAAAATTATAATGACAATTGTAGAATGTTCATGTTTTCAGTTTAAACATTTACATTCCTTAGTTTATAGCTAAATTATATTTTTAAAATATTCAATAGGTTTAATTACTTATTCTAGATATGAAAAAATTAAGTCCTAATAGTCATTATAAGAATCCATTTCTGTTTTCATGAAAATGGAATAATAGATCCCTTTAGGCTTTTAAATCAAGATATCAATTTTTTTAAAATTTAAACAACTAGATACATATCAATTAATACATTATTTTATCAATAGTCAAGAATATTATGTGACAACCCAGACATGAGTCGTTTAAAAAAAATCATATCATATAAAAGGTGCCAATAAAAGGAATTTAGAACATCCATAGATGTATCTACAATAGTAATTATACTCATGAATAATGTAATAATAACTTAAAATTAATAACAAAAAATTTCCTTATTGATTGTCTAAACATAATTGTAATATTATACAAAAAAATATTGGTAGAAAAAAATCAATACAACAATAAAGTTTTGATTTATTTGAGATTTTTTAATAATATAAATTTCAAGGATAATATACCAATGTTCATGATTTAAATATAATCTTGTAAATTAAAGAGCTTATTTCATTGTGCATGCCATGGTGGATAAATAGTGGATGACGGTCCATTCTACCCCAAATATCAATTCATACCAATACTAATTACATACTTATAAATCCATATTAAACATAAAACAAAATCAAATCTAGGGAGCTGGATAAGTTTACATTTATATGTACTTGAGATAATTTTAAACTCAATGCCATTACTATCCTGTTAAGGAATAACTATGATTAAATTTGGTGAAGGCAAAAGGTTGTTACAAAAAGTAATCTCAATATGTAGGTATATCAATTTAATTATAATATTATCACATGACATATTATATCCATGTGGAAATATGTGTTTACTATTCTTGGCTCAAATTGATAAGTTAATAGTAATAAAAATATTTGGATACAAGATTCAAGTGGTGTTTTTAGGTCATTGTACCTTTATTCTTGCAAATAAAATAATTACCTCATTCTAGTACCCACATACAAATATTGACCTACCTCCACTAATTCACCTCTATATTAAAAGAAATAAAATCCCCCATATTAATATAAGTAATAATATGTATAGATAAATCCATAAATTTAAGTGATTACTCAACCTAGAGATCAAGTTTACACAACCATATGAGGTTGGTGCCTATATTTACAATGTAGTCATTATTTTGACATTTTATGATGTTATTATTCCAAGATTTAAAAACATATAAGTAAAAATATTTATAAAAATATATCATGCCCTCCACAAAGCTCAAAAAAAATAACCCTTAAGTTTCAAATTCCATTAACAAGGTGTGGTAATAACCATAAAGTGTGTATAAATATAGATAGAGTTATGCTTAGTCATAAAAATTCATAAATTAAAACCAAATATCATATCCCATTTTAAATCATAAATATATCCATGTACTTACTAATAAACTTGTAGCAGTACCTTGCTTTCATCATTAAAAACCCTTTGAAAACTCATTATAACTATTCTACTTCTTTTATTTAACCACATATTCTAACAATATTCTTTATGACACTTATAAATCCTAATGTAGAAACATAATTTTATTAGATGGATAGTTATTTTCTTTTTTATTAGTGTGTTTATGTGATTTTGAATCATTGTTTTAGATTAAAATATTATCAGTGTTTTTCTTATCTTTTACAACACTTGAAAAACCTCTATGTTTAATATTTTCTATTCAATAATGTCTCTCTCTATTCTTCTTATTTTATCTCTATTTATTTTTTAATCTTGATGTCTATTTATTCCTTTTTTCTTCTTATATTTCACTCTTCTTGATTTTTACCAAGAGAATATTGTTATGCTCCTTGGTCTAGCCAACAACATACTACTATGATCCTAGTAATTTTCTACTTTGTTGGACATTGTTGGACCCTTTGGCCTTTCTTTTATTTGATAAATAATTGATCCCATTTTTTTAGATTTCCTTGCCCTTTATATGCTAAATTTCAGGCCAATAGGGTCTTAATTTCAATTAAATATGTCTATAAGTAAATTAATTCATTGATACATTTAAAATGCAAATAGATTTGAATTGACATGGAATTTATTGAAGTGTAAAACTAAATATTTGAACTTTAGAGAAACACTCATACAATAAAATCAAAATCAAAAGGACTAGTGAAGAACATACAAATTCTACTAGTTGGTTTTATATTGGTGATAGGGATAAGGCCTTGGATCTACATATTTCACTACATTTTTTATTTAATTACATATATACTTATATGTTGTCTTAAAATATTATTTCCCAAATGGGGCATGACTAAGGTAAACTCCTAAATCCACCCCTGCTTTTTTTTATGTATTCATAGAGGTGTATAAGGCACATTAAGGTTACAAGCAAGGAAAATTATTTATTAGACATCAATGATGAATTATGATAAATTTATAGAGGTTTTTGAAGAACATAAGTAGAGGAAGGCATTCGTAATTTTTTTTTCAAACTTGATAATTTTGACTAGTCATGAAAAGTCTTGAATAGGAGTGTAAACTATCACTATATAAGTGTACAAATTTGGGTTTGGTGATTTTATATAGCTCATCAACTTTTCACAAGTTTTATAGGTTTTATACAAATAAATATCTAGACCTATTTTCACTTGATTTTTATCTCTAAAAAATGTTATTTATCTAAGAACCCTTTGTTCATTTATTTAAATCATTTACTATTGTTATTATTGTGCATTTAGGTTTTTATTTACCATTGTATTTATTTATTTAATTTATATTTTAATTAAAAAAATTGTTATATGATTTAGTGTAGTTTTGCTGACTTAAAGACACTTTACCATTCTACACTTTTGTGAACCAATGCCTCTAACACATCCTAGGGTTATATTGTGCCTATATCACATCTTAGATCATGATTTTTTAGAGGTTTTTTAATCTCTTCCCTTGTCTATCAATATCATTAGGGTTATTATTTACTTATTCATAGTGGTTACTTTCTTAGTGTCTATGATCGTTATTGACATATTTATTTAAATCGCTTATTTACTTGTTCTTCCTTTAAAACCCTAGATGTGTTTTTGTTTTCTTTCCTTGGATTATAATATGAATATTATTTAAAATTATCATTATGTATTTTATTAATGTTTCACATTTTCTAGATGATAATATGAAAAATATGTATGATTGTGATGATAATTATGTTTTTCAAGTTGAAAGAGATGAGAAATATAGAATGCATTTAAACTATTATAGAATATCATATGGAAAATACCTCCCACATTACTAATATTATATACGTATTTAAATAATTAGCTATTAAAAACACTAATTGTGTTTTAAATGACATTTCAATTGTCTCCAGTAATTTGCATTCCTCCCCTTATAATCATCTGCATATTTCAAATGATTATGTGTCTTCATGTGTTACTTATTGCATAATATTTTAAAATTCCCCAACCTAGGCCTATTTGGGTTCCTTAATTGTATTATCTTCTAATATCATAGTGTTTATGGGTATAATGGGTGAATTACAAATAAAGTCATAACTTTTATTTCTAGGGTCTTCATGCCTAATGCTAAGGCCAAATCTCATGGTATATTATCAAATTTCTTAGCACATAATATTTTTACATCTATTTTTCCATGTGGTTTTATCATGTCAAAGTTAACTTTTCCAATATAAATTTCTATGTTTGTATAAAAAGTTATGCACATTTTGGAACAATCTAAAATTGTTTCCAATAAGTTTGATGGATAATGTATTAGATTGGTTCCATACATTTCCAAGTGGATATATTTATTCCTTTGTCACATTAATACATGTTTTATTATCAAAAAATTTCATCCATAATGGACCTAGGCTCATTTTTAAAAAAAATAACATTTATTGAGCAAGACAAATATGGAACCATTCATGATTATGTGATTAGGTTTAATACTAGTATATATAGGTTAATTTTTTAACCATAAAATAATAATACAAAATTTATATTTGGTAATAGCCTCATACCACCTCTTAAATACAATTTCAATTTCAATGATATCCATCTTTCAATGAACTATTTCGTAAGGTTAAGACACTTCATGATAAACTCTTACAATCAAATGAACTTATATATGCGACATGTGATTTAAAATTTTATGCAACCCAAAATTATTCAAGTAATAAATATCCAATCCATGACCATGTTATACAAATTAATTACACTAATATATTGATTAATAATATAGAATAACCATAAAAATACATTATGTGTTCTCATAAATAACATTAACACTTTGATAAACATATTGGTAATACAAGTACAATATTGAATAATATACTAATGGATATATGTTTTATTTATAAGACAAATAAAATAACTTATTAATTATGGTGATATTTAACTTTTTATATAAATAAAAATATTGTAGGATAATAATAAATCTCTCAATAATAATAAGATAAAATGACCTTGTCATCAAGATATTACAATTACATTTTCCAAAGATGATATAAAAAATGAGGATTACACCTGGAGACTTGTTATTTAAACATTTTTGGAAGGTAAATAAAGAGAGATAATCTTGGTTTATTGTGTTACATGATTTAATTTATGCACATAAAAATTTATTAATAAAATTGTTATTGGTTAGTTGTTTCATATGCCATCTCATCATCCATCCTTGAATATTTGATTTTGAATCTTAGTTTAACTATTAGTGGGTTTATGGTAATTATTACATGAAAAAAAAATTAAAATGAGTGAATAATGGAGATCTATAATATTTCAATGTATAGTAATAATCAAATTTACCTCATGGCTGAAAACATGAAGAAACATAACAACTAAGATCCTATGTAAGCAAAAATAATGAAATATAATGAAAGTGACATATTATAACATAGTGATTTTTATCTTGATTTTTTTAGACTATTAAAAAAAAATTTAAGTGACTTCCTTGAAATTTTTAAAAATTGACTATCCACTATCATTGGGACATAATCAGAAATATGTTGATAGTGTACAATCTAGAAATTATAGGCTATCAATTTTTTAGGTTAATGTTACTGAATATGTACATAGGTGTAAATTTATACTATGATTAGTTTTTAGAAATTTTTTAATTTTTAAGCTATGAGAATAATTATGGTGAGTATGATTGTGTTATTATTTTTAAAATTAGAAAAAAAATATATCCATCTTGTCTTCTCTTTTAGAATTTCGACTTCATTATCTAAAAATTAATCCAATAGGAATTGATAAAAATAAAGAGGTTAGATGGGTTTATAAATATTCAAGGAGTTACAACCTAAATGATATAAACATACAAAATATATTTATAGTGTAGTGTAAATGGAGTCCCAACCCAAGTGAGAGAGAAATCATATAGAACAACGTGCACCCTTAACCTAGTTACTATTTTGATATAAGGTAAAAGTATCATTTTAAATTTCTTCCTTAAGGGTAAAACTAATAATTTTTAGTGTTCCTATAATTATTTTTTATTAAATATTCTATCATTACTTCCTTTTTAAATGCATGTAGGAGGATTTATATATATAAGCTTCTCTAATTTGCATTAGTTATATATTGGCATTAAAACCAACATAAGAAAATATAAGGAAAATAAAAAATCAAGCATAAAAAATATAAGATTTAGGAGAAGGGTTAAATTCCCCACAAAACCCAAAGGATGTAATTAGTGGTCCACTTATTATGTACAAGACAAAATCAATGAACCATCAATGTGTCTTAAAGGAAAAAAATAAGAGAAAAGTATAATAAAAAGAGATAATGGGATATCAAAGACAAAAAACATAGAAGAGAAAGAAAATAGAAGAAGAAAGAGATAATAGGCCCATGTAGAGAAGAAATAGGGATAAAACACATATAAAGTGCTAATAAGTACTTAATCTAAGCTGGTGGAACCATATGCAAAAGATAACACTAAAACTATTACAATAATAATTTATGTAATAAAATTATCTGTATACATAATACCCCACTTCAATGTTAATATATGATTTTTTCAAAGGAAAGTAATAATTGAAACATGTACCTATAGTTTCCTAGGGAAGGATGGATGAAATGTTGGAAGCTTTAATGACACCCTGCCCATTATTTGATATCAATAAATCCATGATACCTACAAACAATCGCCACTATCCATAAAGTAGTAATTAACATATGAAATTGATACAAATATAATTAATTAAAAAAATTAGCACATGAATAAACATACATAATTATACATGAACCATGTTTTCCTTTTTGGTAAATATAAGTAGAATTAATATCTAATAATTATTTCTCTTACTTTCTTAAGTAATATAAATCCAAGAGTAAGTTCTTAAACTCAACTCCTATTATTTATTATGGAAGAACATAATTATCGTTTCTTGGTCCTCCTAGGTTATTATTTTTTCTAATATTTCATTCAATATCACCCAACATTTTCACTCAATCCTAAAAAATGTGGATGTAAAATATGTAGATATGTATGCCCTTATTTTGAGGTGAGGGGTTATAAAACCCCATTCTTAAAAATAACTTATACCAAAAGAAAGAGTCATCTTCATCACATGTTATCATGTAATATGTCTAAATATTTTAGATTCATATGAAAAATTACTCAAAAAACATGTAACTATAATAAAATATCACAATATAAATCTCAATAATAAGATATGACTCAAGGAAGTACATGAGTGTGAGAATGGGTAACTAACATGAACCACTATGAATGCTATGAGATATGCGTTTCATGAAAATGTTAATATATATATATATAATAAATGACATCATGTAAAATGTGACAAGTATGTGAATCCTGCTATGAGGATGAGATAGTGAGGGGTAAGGAATATGCCCCAATATAGAAATTTGATGGGGAAATTTTTTAATTTCCATTATGGGAAGAAATGGAAATTAATGTCTCATATGTGACAACCATCATGTGAATAAATGTATATAAAATAATTTAATATCCTAATAAAATTAATTCATGATAAATAAACACATGGGAGTGGTAATATTTTTATAGTTCAAATTTACACCCTTGAAAGGGTGTTTCAAGCCCTCTCACTTGAGATATAAAATAGGATTAGTCCTAGGTTGTGGGTGACATCTAAGTGCACTAGACCTTTATATTATAGGATTATCTCCCCTTGATGTATCAATTAGACTCAAAAATAGTACACAACTATATTGAAAAGGAATAAGGGGAAGGATAACATGAAATAAAACTCACTAAGGGGTGATACATCAAACCAATTGATCACTACCAACTAGTTACATGTGCACATGTAGACCATGAGACTAATCTAAACATACACTACTCTCAATTTGAATCTCTTACATTAGTATTTCAATGTGGAGGTTGTGATAGATGTTTAGGATATGAGGACTAATCAAAAGGTCTATAACAACACTAATGAATAAGTAAACTCACTTAAACCTCATTATTCACTTGAAAACTTGGCATGACCTTCAAAATAAGATTTCAAACTGCATATAAGTGTTAGAATAGGACAACATGTCAAGGAAGACCAACCAAATCACTTAACAAGATCAAATATCCATGCATACACACTAATTATAGTCAAAGGAGGAGGTAAAAATAGTATTATTTATTGATCCAAGGCATAAAAATGAGTAGGGATTCGACATAATTAGGTGGAAGATCCTTCACAAATCCAAAGGTTGTATATATAGAAAAAGAGTGTGTGTGAGAGAGGACATTGGGGGAGTCTTTTCATGATGAAGAAAATTAAAATGTATAAAATAAGTGCCAACAAGAATTATATAGGTGTGTTTCCATGTTTCTTCTTAATTCTCAAATACATATGTTGATGAATTTCATCATGAGAGATGGCATATGAGAGACTCATATTCTTCTCTTGAAACTACCATATCCTTTTTAATTAAAGAATGATAAGTGGAATTTTGGTCACTCACTCACCTTTAGCTACCTTATTTACCTCTTATTGACACTTTACACATGTTTAGGGTTTATCCATGTTTATTTTATAGCGATCATCATGTTTCAATAGGTGTCTTGAATCTCATCAACTTCATTACACCATCTCCCTCAAAGTTCTTTTATTGATACATGAATATATCCTGATTAATCTTATTTTAGTCACCTCATTGGATTTGTTAAAGGTATAATTAGGATTGAAAAATCATAAAAAAAAATCTTAGTGGTACTCAAGATACTCTCAATCTTTCTTTTATCTCTAATAGGTTTACACTTAGGCTAATTAAACAATAATAGTGATAAAGTTATTTCTTATGCCCAAACTATTGACATGGAAGCTCATATGTCATCTTGAAAGGTTTATAGAAGGATAAAATGGAGAAATTCAACATATTTTAAAGTTTTCAAAGTCTTTATAATTGGTTTAGAGACCTACCATCACCCTACATACTCACAGTTGGGCTTACATCCATGCCTTATAGCCCAATTCCATACTATTTTTCCCTCACACACATCACCACGTGTCTTGATAAAGTGACCATAGGACCTATAGAGTTCGCTAAAGTCATTCCAAGAAAAAATATGTACATTTTAAGTCATTTTGAAGAGAAACCTAGTCATCGAGTCACTTGTCAGGTTTAAGGAGGGTTTAAGGTATGTTTTAGTATTGGTGATTGTTCATAGAGGATAAATCCTATTTATCTATAATAACACCATATTATGGAAGTTTAATGACATATAAATAGTATTAAAACATATTTTATTTCCATAAAAAACCTCCTCTATGTAATAATAAAAATATTATGGTATCTCAAGCTCCTTTTAAAGCAAAGATAGGGTTTAGAGAGACCTCTAATCTTTAGGATTATTTAGAGACTTGTGGGATAAATTAATGAAATAATGACACAATTTTGAATTATAATACCCATATCATCACCTCCATTATACATTTTCCATCATGTATCTCCTTAGTGGATTTTTGAGCTTCACAAGATGACTCCTCAGGCATGCATACTATGTGAGAGATCAAGAGATTGGTTTTGAGCCCAAAAAATATGCAAAGTGAATTTAAATGGATATAAATGATTTTAAAATATCTAAAAATACTCATATAATTATATACAACAGCTATAAAATCATCTTGGTCTTTTAGATAGCCTAGAGCATGGCATATCCCTTCATGAGGGTTTCTAAGGAGTCATACTCATTTAGCCCTAATAGATCTTTTCCCATATTATATTTATTTATAAAATATTATAAACTTAATTTAAATTTTATAATACCTATAAATCATCTAATTTCACCCTTAAATTTACTAAAAACCTAAAGCATGCAAGTTTTATTATAACTTCATACATAGGCTTGTGTATGCTCGTCTAGACTTATCAGGCCTAATTAGTATTTTTAGGATTTTCAATAGATTTAATCAATTTATAATTAAATAATTACCATGTGATATTATATAATTAAATTTAATTCTTTATTCACCCTATATTAATCTCATGGTTTCAATTTATGATCACATATTTTCTTTAGTCATCTAAAAACTTGCATGTAGGTGTCTATTAGGTCTACCCAAACTGTATCATGGGAGCAAGTCTTCATTAATTGTTTATTATGATTTTAAGAATATTATAATGGGTTTAAAATTTTTATTTTAACCTTTCATATATTTTTAAAACCTTATATCTCATTATACATGTTCTCTTACTCCTCATTTCTTATGACAGGCTTGTGTGTTTGATTTGGACTACCTATACTACAAATGTGGATGTAGGCCGTCTTCAACCATATATTTACAAATTTTTATAATTTAAAAGTTCTTTATCTTTATTTTAGGTTAAAATTTATCTTATTCCCACAAATTCACATTCTCATTAGACACTAAACTCTCATTTGTTGGTTGTCATTAGCATGTAGGTCCACATTTAGATTCCTATATTATTAGGTTCCATTTGATTGAAACCTATTAATAATATTATAGTATTTTTATGATGATATATATAATTAAAATACTATTATTCTCCTCATTTATATTTTTAACCTCCCATATTTCCACTCAATCACTACACCATTGATCTTTTTCTCAATCAAAACTATAACATACCTATATATGCACATTAGGCTCTCTTAGGTACTAGGCCCTAATGTATAAGTTAATTATAATTTTTAAGGTTTTTTATTAGATATTTTTTAAATTTTATACTTTAAAAAACTATATACATGATATTTATTTGATATCATACCTTTTGTTCATGTAAAATGGATTTTTCTGAGCTAATTTGCTTTTTATTTCAATGCACATAGTCCACTAGCACATTGCTTAAGGTGAATATAAGTGGTTATTTTACTATGATATATTAATTATGGATTTTAGGATACTTTAATAAAGTGTAAAAAATCTTGAAAATATTCCCAAATATCTATCTCCTCAAGGAAATTGGTCATAATGGAAATGATGAACAACTTGCAACCTAGGTTTACAATCTCCTGAAATGAGCCTTATGATAATAGACATATACAAGCCTAAAAATTGATGTCATTAAAATTATTATTTACTAATATAAAATATTCTAAGGGTATCTTAATATGGTCTTAAAACTCTCCCATATTATTCATATGGACTTGAATATTGGTGGAAACACATAACCCTCTAGGCTTCAACCTATAAATTCATTATTATTGAAAGATGCTTCTCATTTATGACCTAAATAGTAATGAATATGATTGTATATATATTAAATGAATTAAAATACTTAAAAAACATTCAATTTTCACCAACGAGTTCTCATTTTCACTAAAAATGCCCAAACTTGAGCCTACAAGATTTAGCTAGGGTTTAAGAGCATCTCACAGCCTTAGTGATTATTCATAAAAGAGAAGAGATAAAAATAAAAAAATAATTAAATAGATTGAAATTAAATTATTTACTCCAAATATGGATAATATCTTAGGTCTTCACTCTCTCTTCTATATAAACCAATCATGTGAAACTAGCCCTTATGAGTCCGCTAAGAGTTCGATAAAGGTGTTGATGCAGATGCTACCTTTTTTGGACCTATGTAAGCTTGTTGACCATTAAAATGAACCAGTGAATGTGGATCGGAACCATTACTTGAATTTATACCTAAAAATGGATCCTTTATATTTACACAAGTGACCAAATCTACCTTCTTTTGAGTGAAGCATTCCTTTTATATGTTGAACTACAAGAATTCATGATTCTAATTAATTCATGACATTATGCACATAATAAATATATTTCATAATCTTGACAAGTTTGATTAAACATATATTTAATTTTAATATCTTTTACATTTACTTGACAATCTTGGACATATAATAGACTTTAAATATGCATTTGTAAACTCTTATTTCAATGGGAATCAAAATATACACTTTCCTCAAAGACTTATAAAATACAATATTGACCTATGCAACATGTTTACAAGATATTTGATGAAATTATAGACTTATTTAAATTTCAACCATGCCTGATAAATATAATACACAATATGTCCTTGGACACAAACCTAGACCTCATGACAAGACTCAAAATGGTGACTTGGTCATCCCTTCCACCCTGCCAACAGTGACCCCTATAAGAAGTAGCTAAGACAAGAAAGAATATAGTGAGAAAAATAAACCTTAATTTTTCCAAATACCTTAAGCTATGTTGGTTTACCTTAAAATTTAATAAACATGAAATATGTTATTTATACCTTTTTAAACCTCTAAATCTCTTATTCTTGCTCAAACATACTTTCTTGAAGGATTAATGCCACATTTCATGACACAAGAAATGACTTCTCATTATGAATTTTTAGATGACTCTAGTACAAAATATGAAACCTTAAAATATGTTAATCAAGACCTTCATTGAATAAAATACCATCATGAAACTTCATGAAGAAACCATAAGACATCAAAAGACATGGGATGACCATCAACAAAGTTAAGAGACATGGAAAGTCAAGTTTCAAACTATATGGGTTAACCATTTTAACTTGAGGGAAGAAATGGTCAATAATTGGTGATTCACATGGGTAACATGATTGTAATTCTAATATACCAATAGCCTTATCATTAAATTTGTAAATGGAGTCACTTGAACTCAGCTTATGGTTGATATGGGACCTTGGCCTTAGATACAAGACCCTTGAAACCAGAATAGATACTTGATTACCTTAACAAGATAACCAAAATAGAAACAAACACTAAAACAACAAGAAAAGAGACAAAAAAAACCAAAACACATGTGATAACAATAACTTTGGTAAAAAAAATAAGCAACCACTAAACACAAATAACCTCAACATATATTTCTCCTCTAAGATCATATGGAAATATATTGAGGTCAACATGCTTCCATGAAAGTATATGGTCACATGTTAAATGATGTCTAATCAAGTATTAATCATAAAGTGAGAGCTTCCACCTACATTCTAATATGTTGTAATAGGGGAAGTCATAAAATATGGATAAGGTGGTATAGGGGAAGTCACATGAGGATAATAGTGCTAAACTTGTTATCCTTCATGAACTATTATCTTATCCTCTATGCACTGAATCAGGCCACCTATATCCATCATGTCACTAGTGAGTCTTTACCAATTTTATTTCTCAATAGGTTTTCACTATCTCCTTATCATTTGAAATGAGTCTTTTACATTTTAGATGAGATGAATAGGAATAATTTGACCAAACTCCTCTTATGTATTAAGCTTTATCATATACCTTCCATATTCTAAGAGATTTTGCTTGAATATTGAGATAGATTGATTTGAATATGGCCATGTTGATTAGGGGAAACATGGTCTTGACAAAGTTGATTAGCGGGATGAAAAGGCTGCCAAAGAGGTTAACTATCTTGTTAAGACTATTGAGAAAAATGAGGGTAAAAATCTTGATAAAAAGGCTAATAAGAGTTAACATGCTATTGATAAGGGCCAAAAAACTATAAAAAATATCAACATGAGTTTGATATCGCTGATCAACTTGTGTAAAATATAAATCAACACCAAAATCAACCATGAAACATCATGAGAAAGGATAAAATTTAAAATCACTTGTTTAAAATAATAGATGGGGTGTTGAAACTAGTTGAATGTATTTGGAGTCACCATTGATGTTTATTGAAATGCCCCCAAAGTCTAGTGCATTGAATAGCAACATCAAAAACACTTTAATTGATTTTCAATCTAGTCCCACTAGGTGTACTAAAACTATTATAACTCAATTTTACACCCATAAGAGGGTGTTTCAATCCATATCACTTGAGCTATATAATTGGATTAGTCCTAGGTTTTGGGTGACCTCTAAGTGTACTAAACCTCTAGATTGTAGGGTTATCTCCCATTGATGTATTAATTAGGATCACAAACACTACACTAATAGTTTTCAAGGGAAAATAGGGAAGGATAACATGAAATAAAACTAAGGGGGTGATATATAAAATAAAATAATCACTAACAATTAGCTACATGTTTGCATGCATAACCATGAGACTAATGTGAACATACACAAATCCTAATTGGAATATCTCACATTAGAATTTCAATGTGGAGGTTATGATAGATGTTTAGGCTAGGAGGAATAATTAAGAGGTATATAATGATAATAATGAATATGAAAACTCACTCAACCCTCAAACATCACTTAAACACTTCACATGACTAAAAAAAAGAATCTTTAAAACTATATATAGGTGTTATAATAGGACATGTTAAGGAAGACCAAATAAATCACTTAACAAGATCAATTATCCATGTATACACATTAATTATAATCAAATAAGGAGGTAAAAAGTGGTATTTATTAATCCAAGGCATAAAAATAATCATGGTTTCACCATAATCAAGTGGAGGATACTTACAAATCCAAAAGAGACTATATATAGAGAGAGAAAGAGTGATATATATATATATATATATATATATATATATAGAGAGAGAGAGAGAGAGAGAAGGATGTTAGAGGAGTATTTTCATGTTGAAAATTTTTGAAATATAAAACCTAAGTGCCATTAGGCTTATTAGAGGTGTTTTTTCATTCTTCTTCTTAAACCTCAAAGCTATGTGTTGATGAAGTTCATCATGAGGGATGGCGTAGGAGAGACTCCTCATATTCTTCTCTTGAAACTATTATATGTTTCTTGATTAAAGAGTGATAAGTAGAATTATGGTTATTATCTCATCTTGAAATAACTTCTTCCCCTATTGTTGACACTTTAAATCTGTTTATGTGTTCTCCATAATGATGTTACATGATCATCATGTTTTATTAAGTGTCTTGAAGCTCATCAACTTAATTACATCATCTCCATCAAAGTTATTTCAATGATATAGTAACTAATCGTGTTCTAGCCAATTTTAATAACTTGATTGGATTTGTTCATAGTATAATGAGGCTCTAATAATCATTTAAAACACTCTTAGTGGTGTTTAAGAGACTCTTCATCTCCATATGACCTCCCATAGGTCTGTAATTTGTCTTATTAAATAATAATAATGATGCATTCACTTCTTAGACCCAGAATATTGACATGGATGCTAATATGTCATATAAAAAGGTTTAGATAAGGATAAAAGGGGGTAATACAACCTTTTTTTAGGTTTTCAAATTCTTTATACATGTTTTGGACACCTACCATCTACCTTGCATACTTATATCTACGTTTTTGACCATGCCTTATAGGCTAATTCCATACTATTTTTCCCTCATACATGTCACCAAGTGTCTTAATAAAGTGAAAATAGGATATATAGAGGTCATTAAAGTCATTATGAGGATAAATATATGAATTTTAAGTCATTTTAGAGAGAAATTCAGTCATTGGGTCACTTGTAGGGTTTAAGGAGGTTTTAAGGTATGTTTTAATATTAGTGATTATTCATAGAGGATAGGTCCTCTTTATCTATCATAACACCACAAGATGGAAGTGAAAATACCTATCCATTATATCCAAACACCATTTATTCCAATAAAAAACCACTTCCATGTACTAAGTAAAATATTATGCTCTCTCAAGCTCCTCTTGAAGCAAAGATAGGGTTTAAAGAGACCTCCAATATTAAGGATTGTTTATACTAATGTGGGGGTGAACTAATGAAATAATTCATTTAATTTGAATTTTAAGACCCCTATAATCACCTCTAGTATCCATTTTACACCATTCATCTCTTTGGTGGGTTTTTGAGCTTCACAAGATGACTCCTTGGGCAAGCATATTATGTAAGAGACGCAAAGATTGGTTTTGAGCCAAAAAAATATTAAAAGTGAATTTAAATGGTTGAAAATGATTTATAAATATATTAAAACCTATTATAGATTTATAAAACACCTATCAAATAATATTGGTATTTTATATATCCTATAACATGGTATGCCCCTTCATGAGGGTTTGTAAGTAGTCACACTCATTTAGCTCTAATAGACCTTTTCCCATATTATCCTTCTTTCTCAATGATTAGAGAATTAATGTAAATGTTATAATACCTATAAAACATCTAATTTAACCCTTTAATTTACTAAAACATCTAAATCATGCAAGTTTTCTTCCAAATCCATACATAGGCCTATGTATACTCATCTAGACTTACTAGGCCTAATTAGTCTTTTTAGGATTTATATTGCCTTTAACCACTTCTTCATTAAATGAAGACATTGTGAGATTATATTATTCAATGGAATACTTTATTCACCATATTTTAATCTCATGTTTTCATGTTATATCACATATATTCTTCAATCATCTAAAAACTTACCAACATGTGTCTATTAGGTCTTCCTGAACTATATCATGTAACTCTTCATTCATTAGAAATTATGTTGTTTTGAATTATATTATTATGGGTTTTAAAATTTTATTTGATTCTTTCATACCTATATCAAACTTTATCTCCATTATACATGTTCTCATACTCCATTATACATGTTGTAATGTGTCCATTGAAATGAAAACTTTCCCATACTCTTCATATACATTTGAATCTTGGTGGAGACACACAACCCTCTAGGATTCAACCTGTAAACTCACTATTATTTAAATATGCTTCTCATTTATGACTTACATAGGCATGAATATTTTTATTTATATATTAGGGGTTTTTAAAAGGCCTAAAAAGACTTGAAAAACCTTGGATTATCACCAAATTTCACATTTTCACTAAAAATTCCCAAAAATGAGCCGGTAGGGTTTAGCTAGGGTTTAAGATCACCTCATGGTCTTAGTCATTATTCATAAAGGAGAAGAGAAAAAATTACAACTAATGCCATATATGGAAATTACATTAGTTCCTCCACCTCTGACTATGAGCTTCGATCATCACACTCTCTCCTCTGTATAGACCAAGCATGTGAAACTATCCCTTATGAGTCTAACAAAGGATTAATGAAGGTCATAATGCATATGTTACCTTTTTTGGAATTGTGTAATCTATTTGTTTATTAAAATGACCTAAAGAAGGTGAAGAGGCACCTATATATGCATTTTCACCTCAAGATAGACCCTTAATGTCTATACCATTGACTAAAATTGCCTTGTTTGAAGTGATTCACTCTCTTATGTACATTGAACTATAATAATTCATGATTATAACCAATTCCTGACATTATTATTGTTATAAATATCTTCTATAATATTGACAATTGTGATTTAATGTATATTTAATATTTTTTATCTTTGACATTAACTGGATAATACTAAACATACATTAGACTAGAAATATGCATTTAAAAAAAATTTATTTCAATGGGATTCATAAGATACACTTTGTTCAAAGACTTATAAACTAAAATATTGACCTCTATGACATGCTTATAATATATTTAATGACCTTAAATACTTATTCACATTTGAACTATTCTTGACAACTAGACCATGCAAGATGACCTTAGACATAAAGCTAGAGCTTATGTCAAGACTCAAAATGGTGACTTGGACATCCCCTACACCCTACCAATAATGACCCCTATAAGAAATAGTTAAGACAAGAAAAAATATAATGAGAATAAGAAACCTTAATCTATCCAAATACATTAACATATCTTAATTTACCTTAACATTTCCAAAACATGACATATGTTATTTAGACCTCTAGAGACCTCTTCTTCTCTTCTTTTCACTCAAGTATACTTGTTTGAAGGACTAATACCTCATTTCATGACCTAAAACATGAATTATAATGATGAATTTATAGAAAACTCTAGTACACACTATGAAACCTTAAAATATGCTAATCAAGACCTTCATTGAAGAAAATACCATCATGAAAGTTCATGAAGCAATTAGAAGATATCAAAAGACATGGGATGACCATCAACAAAGTTAGGAGAAATGATAAGTCAAGTTTAAAACTATAGGGGTTGGAATTTTTTACCCAAGGGGAAAAAATGCTCAATAATTTAGTGATTCAAAGGGGTAACATGATTTCAATGTTAATAAACTAGTATCCTTATCCTTCTATTAAGAAATGGAGTCACTTGAACTCAACTTATGACTGATATAAGACTTTGACCTTGGATGTAATCACATTTAAACCATAATATATATATATATATATATATATATATATATATTTATATTTATATATATATATATATATATATATATATGATTACCACACCAATAAAACTCAAATATAAAAAAAAAACCAAAACAAGACACACAATAATAAACAAGACAAAACAAACTAGCACATTTGTGCTAACAAGCACTTAAGTAAAATAAAATGAGTAACCACTACACACAATTGACCTCAACATATCTTAATCCTCTAGGATTAAATGGAAACAAATTAAGGTCACCATTCTCCCATGAAATATAATGGTCACATGTAAAATGAAGTCTAATAATGTATTACTCATAGAGTTAAAGATTTCACCTACATTCTGAGATGTCAGAATACTTATAGTCTCCTTGAATAGCAATCAAACCTTTTTTATTCATTCCCTTATCCATGGATTGACTATGTGAGTCAATAATAAATTCATACTTATCTTTCTATTGGCTGCTTGGAATAAAATATTCTATATCTATTTAATCCATAGGCTACTCTTGATCAAACTGAATAATCTAAGATAGATCTTGTGGCATGTTTATAGGGTTGGCTTTAAGGAGAACTATACCATGCTTCTTGAGAGCTTGAGACCACTGAAGATTTGTTTCCTTTTCAAGTAGAACCAATTTTCTTACTTAGGTTCCCATAATACCTACATAGGTAATTCATGTAATTAAAAGGCAAAACATGTGCCTTTGAAGTCATTTTAAAGAGAAACTTAGTCATTGAGTCATTTGTAGGGTTTAATAAGGGTTTAAGGCATGTTTTAGTCTTAGTGAATGTTCATAGAGGATAGATATTCTTTATATATCCTAAAACCACATGATTAAAATTTTAATTACCTCTCCATCATATCCAAACAATGTTTATTCACATTTAAAACCTCCTCCATGTACTAAGCAAAATATTATGCTCTCTCAAGCTCCTCTTAGAGCAAATAAAGGGTTTAAAGAGACCTCCAATATAAAGGATTGTTTTTCAAGTTGTGTGGATGAATGAATGAACTAATTCCTTGAGTTTTAATTATAATAACCCTATAATAACCTTTAATATCCATTTTCCACCATGAATCTCCTTGGTGGAGTTATGAGCTTCACAAGATGACTCATCGGGCATGCATAATGTGTGAGAGATTGAGAAATTAGTTTTGAACCCAATGAATTTTATTGGTTGTAAATTATTTTTAAATCTCTAAACAAACTCATATAAGGTTATCCAACACCTATCCAAGCATCCTAGTCTTTTGGATAGCCTAGAACATGTTTTGTCCCTTCATGAGGGTTTATAAGTAGTCATACTCATTTAACCCTAACAAAACTTTTCCAATATTATACATATTTATGAATGATTATAGTATTAATATAACTATTATAAGATCTATAATTAATCCAATTTTTTCCTAAATCATGCAAGTTTTCTTCCAACTTCATACATAGGCATGTGTTTGCTCATATAGACTTATTGGGCCTAATTAGTCTTTCTAGGCTTTTCACTACCTTTCAACACTATGCCATTAAATAAATACCATATGATATTCTATTATTAAATTAAATAGTTTCTTCACCCTATATTAATCTCATAGTTTCAAGTTATGATCACATATTTTCTTTATTCATCCAAAAACTTGCCTATAGTTGTCTATTAGGTCTACCTAAACTATATCATGGGAGTAAGTGTTCATTCATTGGCACTTGTGATTATTTAAATGATATTATAATGGGTCTAAAACATTTATTTTATCATTTTAGACATTTATCAGACTTTATCTCTCATTATATATGTACTCTTACTCCTCATTTCTTATGGCAGGCCTATGTGTTTGATTTAGATTGCTTATACTATATATGTGAATGTAGGCCTTATTAAAGTATATTTTTATCCCTTGGTATCATTTAAAAGTGGTTAATATTTCTTATAGTTTTTAATATATCTTATTCCCACCCATTCACATTATCATTAGACACTAAACTCTTATTTGTTGTTTGTCATTAGCCTTTAGGTCCACATTTAGATTTATATATTGTTAGGTTCCATTTGGATGAGCTCTTAATATTATGATAGTATTTTGATGATGCCAATTAGAGTAAACCTAGTAATATTATTCTCATTTATACTTTTAACCTTCCATATTTCCACTCAATAATTGCACCATTAATATCTTTCTCAATTATGAATGTAACAAACCTGTGTATACACATTAGGTTCTCTTAGGTGTTAGGCCTTAACGTATGAGGTATTATAATTGTGAAGGTTTTTTAATTGGCCCATTTGTTCAATTATGACCTTTAAAATAGTACCTACATGATCATTATTTTCTTTCATGCCTTTTGGTCATGTAAAGTATGTTTTTCACAACTCATTTGCTTTTCATTTCAATGCACACAGCCTACTAACACATTACTTGAGGTGATTATATGTGGTTAGTTGAATATTATAACTTCAAAATTTATTTATGGATAATTTCATAAGGTGTAAAACCTATTTAATATTGACCCAAATATCTATATACTCAAGGGACTTGGTCATATTGAAAATGATGAAGAACTTGGAACCTAGGTTTGTAATCTCTAGAACTGAGCCTTGTGATAGTAGAGTTGTGTAAGCCTAGACCTTGATGTCATTTAAAGGATTATTAATGGATATAAAAGATGATAAGTATATCTTTATATGTTCTTAAAAATTTCCCATACTCTTTTTATGGACTTGAATCTTGTGTTGGAAATATTCTCATTGATGTCAAATTAGCATTTAATGTCTAAAGGTGTTTTTAATGTTTATATCTTGGCTAAAAGTGTGTTAATATTAATTAAATATTAAAGAATAAATTTTTGGTTTCATAAAGACAAAAGAGGGCCCATGAGTAATTTTAAGAGTCATCACTAAATAAAAAATAGGAAAATGATGCATTTCTCCATGAAGGGTCACCTTGAGGAATCTCAAGAGTCATCACTAAAGACAAAAGAGGAAAAGGATGCATTTATCCATGAAGGGTCACCTTGAGGAATTAGAAGAGTCACTAGGTAAATAAAAAGAAATAATTTAAAGGGT